>JACWBX010004421.1:413-15034 GCA_014622435.1 Polypedilum pembai
TCAACCTGATAGTTTTTAACTTGATAGTCTACTATCATGATTTTCACTATTAAAAAACTATCTTGATAGAATTTCCAACTATCATAAAAACTATCAAAAACTATCAAGATTTAAATTATCATTGATTAAAAACTATCAAAAACTATCTTGACTATCTTGACAATCAACTATCAACAAAACTATTTTTTCCCTCTCCTTGCTGAATGCCTATTGCATTATTCATTTTACGACATAAAGAAGCAAAAACTTTTTATCACCATCAAGAATTTGTTTTTCATTTTATTATCATACAAGAATGTAATTTTCGCATTTTTGTTTTTATTTTCAACACCAAATTTTCACTTTCATTACTAAACAACTCAGAGCAGTCCATCATGATTGCTGTAATAATTAAATATGATGATAATAAAAAAGAGAGAAAGCATCACACAATATTAAATGAAAGTATATCTAACCATTCACTATACAATACAACATACATAACCAGCATAAAAAATATAAATAAAAATGTTCAACAATACAACAGCCAGCTTCATACAAGTAAAAATATAATGAAAACAATTGTTGGCGAGGTGGACGCACAAAACGGTAGGATGATGATGATGGTAGTTATACACAAAAACAGCAAAAGGAAAAACCACACCAAATAACAATACATTAAACTTGAAAAGACATTTTAATGTCTTTCTCCTTTTTACACACCCAAAAATTATGATTTTTTATTCTTTGTGTGTGTATGTTGTTACTTATATATGTCTTTTCAATGTTGTTTGTATTTATGATGGAAAAATTTATGTAGTGGAAATGATGGTGGAATTGAATTAGATCTTTTTGAATTATTAAATTACTTAAAATTTTTATT
Source organism: Polypedilum pembai (assembly GCA_014622435.1). Lineage (NCBI taxonomy): Eukaryota > Metazoa > Arthropoda > Insecta > Diptera > Chironomidae > Polypedilum > Polypedilum pembai. Next base: position 1,276 of record JACWBX010004421.1, read on the forward strand.
CCACAATTATTTCTTAAATTTGAAATCTTTTTAGTCAATATTATTATTGATTTTTTGTTATAGAAGTGGATTACAGCAGAAATCATTCAAATCAAGTTCATTAGACGAAAAGATGAAGTGCCGAAATGGAAGACATCAAAAAAGACCTTGACTTGTTTTGATATTTATTCTTTATTATTTCTTAATGAAGGATTAGATGAAGATAACAGCAAAACAGAAACATCGAAAAAACTTATTTATCTTTATGGTTTATGCTTTGATAGTTTTAATGACTTTGTTAATTCTTCTTCTTTTCTGTCTCTTTCTCTTGTTTCTGCAAGTGTGGAACGAGTAATTAGTTATTTATTTCTAACTTATTTATTATATAAATAATAAACACGACAAATGCCTAAATGTAATCAAGTCATCATCTTTGATTTATAATGCGTGATTCATTTTTAAGCTTCAAATGAAATAAAATGTTGAATTGATTTAATATGATTTCTAATTTTTTTCTTTCTCTCGTTCCATCATTGACATCATCGATCAATTAATCAATTTGAATTATAATTATTTTAACCATAAAAAATGAATGTGATTGTGATTTTTTATATGCAAAAAAAACAGGAGTGCCTGGAACAAGAAATGAAATATATTATAACTGCTGTCCAGGTAAGAAATTTTAAACTTTTACATAATTTTAATAAATAATTTTTTTCGATTTATCATTCACAGAGCCTTATATTGATATAACTTTTGCAATATTGATTCGACGTAAGACCTTATACTATTTCTTCAACTTGATTGTGCCGTGTGTCTTGATCGCATCAATGGCATTGTTGGGTTTCACATTGCCTCCTGATAGCGGTGAAAAACTGTCTTTAGGTAAAGTTTTTTCTTCATCTTTACAAATCACTTCATTTCATTTCCTTTCTTATATGAAAACTTTTTTCGTTATTCTTCTACGCTATGAATGAGTGAATGAATGAAAGATAGAGAAGAAAGCACAATGAGTCAACAGATTAATGACTTTATTTTTTTAACGAGAAATTTCCCTTTCACATTTTTCTTATAATGACTTTATGCCATGGATTGTTATGAAAAATGAAATTGCATTTTGCTCTTTCTTTTGTTTTCATCATATTGCATAGGAAAATAAATCTTGGGATACAAAAGGTATTTTCTTCCATTCATTCACCCAAAAAATAAACTAGACAAGAAAAGCTAGAAATATAAAACTTGCTATTTTTCTTACCATATTACGTTAAAAGTTATAAAATATTCATCTCAATGATATCAAAATTAAAGTTTTCCGACATTTGCTTGTGGTTGAGTGTTGTGTTTATATTTTTCGACTTTTGAAATATTTATGAGACACTTTTTCATGCTCTTAAGGAATCCACTTTCTCTCTTATATACTCATACTTGTGATTTATGACATATGAAACTTTTCATTTGATATCCGCTCTAAGTAATTGTGTGTGAAATATGCTTGAGGTAGTTTACTCTTTCTATGTTTTACGATTATTTAAGTAAAAACAGAGTTGAACATTTTTTTTTAAATAAAGCTTAATTGTAAATTCTAGAAAAATATTTATAAAATTCAATCTTAAATAAATGAAAGAATTCTAAATCTCAGTTTTAAAAGAAAAAAATTTTTTTAGCAAAATGCTTGCTATTTCAATGAGTTTTAGCTTTCTTAAATCTTCCCAATTAAAGTGTACACTTTTCATCATAGAAAAATTAAAGCTAACTTTTAATTGATCCATCAACACAAATCTAAAGCTAAATGTAAAAATGCCAGCAAAAATTCAATCAACCATTTATGAAAGGCAAATGAAAAGTGAGGTAGAAGATTGAATTTCCCTCAATTCATGTTCGATTGCTAACACGCAAAGAGAGCGAGAGAAAGGTTCAAATGTGTAAACACAAATTCATCAACATCATCGCTTTTTCACTTCCTGCGAGTAAATGCAGAAATTGACTTTTGATGGCTGAAGCAGTAGCAGCAAAAATAAATTTATACGATACAACACTCTGCTGAGCACTTGTAACGAATAATTGAGCATGACTCGACTCTCCACTTCCTTGCGGCGATGGAGGTTTGCACCATCATCATCCTCTTAAATGTATACACTGCTGGATACTGTTATCTAATTTCTTCTTTAGTTTTTTGGGTTGCTCTTCTAAATGCACAATTGCACTAACAGCAAATGAAAATATTAAAAGTTTATCCAACTTGTCGAGATTATAAAGTCATTTATGAAGTACTACTATGGATGCGTGCTAGACTCTAGCAATCCTTTAAACTATTTCATAATCTTCTTAATTGCTCTTCACTACTTCAATGTCATGACACTTATCTCTGCTCTCTCATTCTTATTATCCACTCTTCCTTACAGGAGTTACGATACTTTTGTCTCTTACCGTCTTCCTTAACATGGTGGCTGAAACAATGGTAAGTACGGCTGAATTAATGAGAATTTTTACCTTCTCATTCACAAACTTTCCCTGATGACTTCAATTGCATAATAAATTTTGTCTCTCTTTCTCTTTTCTTTTTTCACATTCACAATAAATTTTTCATTCATGCAATGTAGCCGGCCACTTCTGATGCTGTGCCTCTCTTAGGTAAGTGAATGAAATTAATTGCATTTTTGTCGCGAATTCTTACATATTTCATTTCATTTGCAAGGCAGTGTAAAAGAAAAATGAGATAAAGTGTGCACAATGAGTGAATATATTACAATAATATTTACATGCAAGAAGTAAAAGAATTTTTTAAATGCATAACTGTTGATATTTGAATTTTGACAAATAAAAAATTTCAATTTTTGAAGTTCAAAAGAAATATTACATTTAACGAAAATTATTTTGTTGACGTCGAGGGGGTGACAGCTTCGAAAAAAAAGGAAGAAAAAATTAAAAACGAAGAAAAAGTGGAGAAAATGGAGAAAAAAATAAAATTTTCCTTCGAAACTGTCTATCCCTTGTGTTAATATTTTAATTTATTCTTCAATTTAATTTAATAGTTCTGCATAATATTAAAGTTTATAAATGAATATTTTCTAGAAATTTCTTCTCTGTAATATTTTCAGAAAATAAGCAAAAATTTCTATTATTTCTTATCGCTTACCTTTTAACCATAATTTTCACATTATTCATTCATCAAAATGCGAGTATATATGCGTAAGGCATATGACTCAGATTTTTTCTCTCTTGTTGCCACCTCATGAATCTTCATTTACGTAATTTAGCAATATTGCGTGAAACACTTACTTTTTTTTTTGCTGTTCGCACACGCACATTATGCCTATTGCTAACATCATCACTTTACCATACCATATATCTCACACGACTGTCATTTGTGCACAATCACATAAATTCACATTCTCTTCTTCTTTATTACATATTACAGGAACGTATTTCAATTGCATCATGTTCATGGTTGCGTCGTCAGTAGTTTCAACAATTTTAATATTAAATTATCATCACCGCAATTCTGATACGCATGAAATGTCGGACTGGGTAAGTCTTTTCTATCGTTACTATAGAAATTGGGCAAGCATTTTATCTCTATGGAAATAAAAAGCTACTTTGTTCAATCTCTCATCAAACTGTGAAATTTAACATGATTCACATATGCTTAAATGAGCACACAAAATCTCCAGTTGCTTCTCTTTTTGTAAATGATGAATGCGATATTCTTGCCCAAGGCTTTTAACAGAAGCTAGAAATCCTATTAGTTACTCTCCATCTCTCAAAGTTTTTTTTGGAAAATTAAATTTCACATCAATTATGGTTTGGTATGAAAGAAATTTATTTCCTCTCTTTCTATCTTGCATAACTCAGATTAAAATAATATCAAAATCAGGACATGGAAATTCCTTTATTTACAAAAATTTGAATTGATACTTTGATAACGTCTTAGTTTTCTTTCAATAATTTTTTTGAACTTATTATTTCGTTTATAATCATATTAGATTTTAAAGTATTCACTTAATCAAGTCTATTTGCAGTTAATAAGTAATTTTGACAATATTTTGATTCAAAGTTAGTCTATAATCAAAAAGTTTTCAAACCTTGATCAAAATTGAGTAAATACTTTTATGAAGAAAAACAAAGTTTCTTCTTCTTCTTTCTATTCTTTATCACTCGATCTTACACAGAAAGAAGAGAAATAAATTCAATTATGCACAATTTTTTTTTACATTCTTAGCTAAATAAGGAGAAAGAAGAATGATGATTATGGTGATGGTATGTTAGAGAGAGATAACAATCTGTATGAAACATGAAACAATTTCTCATAGAATTTACATGACCCAAGCTACTAGCAGAAAGAAAATGACATCGAGTGAATGGGTAGAAGGCATGTGGAAAATGCGAAAATCGTTACAACAAATTTAATTAAAGAGAAATGTTATATGTACATGGCATGTCGCAAGTGTTGAGTTGAATATAATATGATATAAGACTGCATAATATATCACTTTTGTTGACCGAAATAAACAAGAAAATTTTCTTTCAAGACAAAATTGTCTTAATGCAAATCAATTAATTTCAATTTTATTTATTTTCAGGTTCGAGTAGTTTTTCTCTATTGGCTTCCGTGTATACTTCGAATGTCGCGTCCAGGCCAAGAATCATACGAATGTGCGCCATTACCGACTGGAAATAATGAAAAAGCGAAGCAAATGAGTGAAGTTGAGCTGCGAGAACGGTTCGTATAATTAAAATTAATTTCAATTTCCTCGTTTGTCCTTTTCAGTGTGTAATTATGTCCGACACACATTGACCCTCTTTCCTCTTTCTCTCTCTCTCGCTCATACATTCATTATCACTCAATGTTTGTTTTCTCACTTAAAATTTAATTGCTTGCCAATCGATTTTTTGTCATTTTCACACGACCACATTTCATTCACCTTTCTCTCTCGTCTGTCTCGAGCCTCATCATACTGTTGTGCTATTTGATTTAACATGTCTGTGTCTGGATTTATTTTTATCTTTCTTCTCCTCATTGCTGGCAATGGCATATCATTGAAAGTTAGAAGGCTCATGTTATTTTATTATTGTACATTGACTACTTTCATTGAATGGATTTTGTTGTATATATACATATGATTTTAGACCAAAATAAATTTAATTTTTCAACAAATTTTAAATTTACTCAAATTGTTTTTATCCTCAAATACTAATATTAACCATTTTTGTACTGCAAATTTTTGTTCTGAAAGTTTTTTTAAAGTAAAATTTAATAATTTAATTGTCAAAGATTTTTCCATGAAGATATATGTATAGTCTGTATATCACATATACACGCCTATAGATACAGATGAGTAAAAATCGCTTTCTCTCTTTGTTTGCTTTTCTGGTGTGGAAATGGACACTAATTGTTAAAACATTAATCAAATCTGATCATCATATACTTCTACTCTTTCTCTCTTTCATTTTATCACATTTCTCTCACTCTTTCTTTTCTGATTATACCAACAGGTCATCGAAATCATTGCTGGCAAACGTTCTCGACATTGATGATGACTTCCGATGCAATCATCGTTGCAACACATTACCACATAATCCTACATATTATCGTACAGTGTATAGACAGGGTGAGGATGGAAGTCTTGGGCCAGTTGGTGGTGGACAAATGCCGCCTCCAAGCGTTGGTGGTCGACTTCATGAAACTGTTTCGCATACATGTTTGAGCTCATCAGCTGAATATGAACTTGCACTGATACTGAAAGAGCTACGAGTTATAACTGATGCGGTAAGTTTTGAGGCTCAAGAGAATGTAATTTTTTTTTTCAGGCTTGCTTGAGGTTTATTGTGGATTAGGGGAGGACAACGGGAGCTTTTGACGTCATACAATAAAAATACAGCTATGGCAATGAGAAAAGGGCAGTCGTGGAGCTTAGAGTTAATGAAATTTTCTCTTATTATATAATTTTCTCCTTCTTTTTTGTTGAATGCCGTTATGGAATTAGCATCAAACGCCAGTCAGTGCTAGAGCACAATATTTATGGCGGTGTTAGTGCTCGCCAAGGAAGCAAGAAGATTGTAAGCGAGCATTTTCTATGCTGCTTGCTTTTGCTTTATGTCCATTAATTTTATGCATTATTTAACCGAAACTCGAAATGCTATATTGCTTTCAATGCTGTCGGAGCGTTAAAAAAAGAAGAGGCAAAAATTTCAATTGGAATTCAGTGACCATAATGGCACTCGTATGTAAGTGTGTAGGAGAAGAGAATTTAGGGTACGATGATAGCAATTCAAAAAGATTGCTATTCTTTTGTTTTATTAATGTGCTCTGAAGAAGGTACAAATTGATTCAATAAAAGTGTCATGGCGAGCTGCCGACATTCTTTTCTTAAAAGATTTACAGACCATATTCATGATTTGTAAGTGCAATTTAAGAAGAAAGAGATAATGATATTAAGTTTGTCATTCTATGTGGTTGATTACATATAAGATTGTTATTTCTAACTCACTTTTCTTTTTATTCAAAGAAACTTTTACTTATAAGACACAACTTATATCTTTCTCATTTCATTTTTTTTATCTTACATTTAATAGACCAAGAGTTTCCTAAAAAAACTCAAAAATTCTAAAAGATTTTTCAAGATTCCACTTTGAGTAATCAAATAGTATTTTAAATTTTTTTGATCTTTTAATATTTATTTTTCAATTGCAATGTTACAAATTAAAACTTTAAAATTGCATTACATTAAATGAAAGCAAATAGCAAAAGTATAAAATTCCATCTCATCTTTAATTAGGTTTTCTTTAGAGCAAAAGTGATATTTAATCTGATTAATATAAAGATCAGCTGTTATTATCTTCTTTTAACAGCAATAAATTCATGTCGATTGATGCACCATGTGCTTTACTTGGAATTTAGAGTAATTCCTCCCATTATATCAATAATTCTCAGTAAAGATTAATAGCTTTCAGCAAAAAACTTTTTCTCCTTGTGTTGCTCTTAAGCTTATTTCTTTTCTGTATCAACAATAATTCTTAGTAACAGAGAGCACTATAAACAGCTTTTACACACACTACTTAACTAATCGGTACTGAGGAATCAAGCTCAAGTAACCAGAAATTGCAGCTATTAAATTGCATATTTTATAGGTTATAAATTTACTCTTTTTGTGCTACTGCAGCTGCAACTATGTTTTATCGTTTGAAAACTAAATTATTTTTTAAGTGGTTGAACTTTTTTTACATCTTTCCATCTGTTTCCTTCCTCTTTCTCTTTTAATAATAAAATCATACTTATTAAAGCACCATCATCAATTCTAAAAAAGTCACAAAATTAAAGACAATCTTTTGCTGCTTAGTGCATGAAAAATAATTTTCTGTGATTTACACAATTTCATTTATTACTGTTTCTAGCTGCGTCTTAATGATCCTTGCTACGACAGTTCTTTAATGTCACTCACATACATACATATATTCTTTAGCATTTTCTTCACTGACGGTGAAATTGAATTTCTTTTCTTTCTCTTTCTCTTTCTCTCTTAATTAATAATCTGCTTTTCTCTTTTTCTCCTATTCATACACTAAATCAGTTTGTATTTTATCAACATGTGATTTATTAGCGTGAGAGAACACGAAAACAGAGAAAATATTAATGTCATGAGACGACAATTTAAATGTGCTTTCTAGAGATTTTTCTACTTTTGTTGTTAACTAAAAGCTCTTCTACTGCCCTCCTAAATTTATTGTCGTAAATTAAATCAAATTGACTCTTGCCATTAAAAAATCAAGATTAATTTTCTTAACTGCACTGAATAACGACGAGATTAATTTTTATCCTTTTGCCGTTGACATTTAATAATGTTTTCTGTGTCTGTTGACTGTCCATTCAGTCAAATTTCCAACTGCTGTTTAAGAATGAAAATTCTGTAAATATTTTTTGAGCATTTTTGAACAGAATTATGTTTAAATTTGCTCAAAAATTAATTTCGCTAAAAATTTGCCGAGTTTTCATACTTCGAAGAAAGACAAAGTTTCCAACAATCTTTCCTTAATCTCTTTGTGTCCAGTTTTATTATGAAAAAAAAATACTTTTATCTTCTATCATTTTGTGTCTTGTTGGAATCTTTATCATCTCCATTAAACGTAATGCAACAATAAAAATGAAAATATTAAATTATTTTTGCAGTTACGAGATGAAGATCAGAAAAGTGAAGTAACAAAGGACTGGAAATTTGCAGCAATGGTAGTTGACCGACTGTGCCTTATCATATTTACATTATTTACAATAATTTCAACGGTAGCAGTCTTATTTAGTGCACCTAATTTTCTCCTTTAACCGCTGACGACAATTATTGTGAAGAAAATTCGTGATTTTAAATCATGTCAACGTTATTGCTATATAACATTAACAATAATAAAAGATTAATGATCAATAATTGAATTTTAAGATACTTACTTATATACTTGATATATACAAAAGATGAAAACACACATTGATACGTGTACGAAATATATAAAAATTGCGTCATTTTTTCCTTACCGAAGAGAATAATAAAAAACCGTTATAGCGATTACATCGAATTCATGTTATTGCTATTAGGGCGTGCGGGAAATGTAATGGAAATGAAATAGAGAATCAATTTTTATACTTTTTTCTTTTTTTCAAGTCAAAATCGTTATTCTTTCTCCCCTCACTGTGCTCTCCTATATCGATTTGTTATTGAATTTAACTTACAGAGAAAAAAGGTAATACCTGAAAGATCGCGAGCACATAGTAGAGTGAGTGATGAAAGAAAGAAAAAAATTTGATTATGTGCTTTGCTTGTTGCCTGACTGCCGCTATTTTTCTCTTTCTCTCCTAATTTGACAATGTAAAATTATTCGATTAAATTATAAGCATCAGAGAAAACGGAAAAGACAAAAAGCGACAAATTATATTATTTACACATGTTAGATAATTTATTTTTCATTACACTTTCCTTTCGAAATAACAGCAATTATTGTTCCAATTTTTTTTAATCATCATAAAGAAGCTTAAAAAGGGAAAAAACCGCATACATAACTTAGAAAGTGTGTTCACAATAGAAAAAGAATGAAAGAAAATTAAATTAAGAAAAGCCCACTGTAAACAGATTGTTCACTGCTTTCCCTTTTTTGTGGAAAGGATTCGTAGATAAAAAAAGTGATCCTAAAATAATTGTAGGGAAAAAAAGAGTTTTATAAGAAATGTTAAAAGGTTCATAAATTAGACTTCAAGAATAAGGAAAAAAAAGTGAAGAAACTAAACAGGTGATATATAAAAATAATAAAATTTTAAATTAACATTAGTTTCTTGAAGAAGAAAAACTAATAATAACACTAGCCATAAGTAGCTAAATTTCAATACAGACACAAAAAATGTCATGTGAAGAAAAATGAAATGTATTCATTAAAATGTAAGAACGAAGCCAAACAAAGTCAACGCTACGAGCAGTCTATTGTTAGAATATCTAGGAAATTCTCATTTCCACATAATGAAAATATTCTTCGTTGATTGTTTTTTCATGCTGTACCATTTTGTGTTTCATAAACCAGTAAAAATGCTTTTATATATGGCTTGAAAGCTTTCTCAGTTCGTGCACACACAAGAATGCTCTCTCTTTTTTCTTCTCATTTTTTCTCTTTTGTGGAAGTTTATAAAAATATATTTTTTATTTTGTGGCTCGGTAAAACTGAACGACAGAGTTTGGAAACAAAAATTCTGCCAGATTGAAATAAAGCTTTAAAAAATTTCTAAAAAGTAACCGTAAAAATTATTAAATAATTTTGTGGCATTAAAATGAAAATTTTTTATCACACCAGTTTGTGTGTGTATGCGGTGATGGCATTGCAAATATGATAAAACTTTATTTAAATTAATATATGCATTATGAAAACCAATCTCTTTTTCTAAACAAACTCTGTCATTTTGAGAATAACAAAATTTTTATTTATTAATGTTTTTTTGAATCTGATGCTTTGCAGCCAAATAGATGCAAAATTGTTGATTTTAAATTTCGCCATATTTGTTTAAACTATAACCATAATTTAACTATTTTAACACATTTGACTACTTGTTCAAATGTTACAAGTCAATATACCTGCAGATTTATTGGTCAAATTAATTTAAGTTTATAGCTAAATTTAAATGCATATTTTAGGTTTCTGTGTTATTTATGAACTTTGGCATCTTTAAAATCAAAAACTTGAGATTTATAAAGAAATGTGAATTTACTAACATATTACGATATCTTTAACAAAAATGTTTAATAAAATTTGAAATAAAAACATCAAAGGATTTATCAAGACATGCTTTAAAAAGCAATGAATTAAAAAAAAAAGTCATAAAGTAAAAAGGTTTTTCATTTCACTAATTGGCCGTTTAATATTAAATTTCATTTGCTTACCCTTTTTCCTTTTGAAAATATATTTCAATTAATTGATTCATTTCATTATTTTCGCACGATGAAGCACAAATGCCAATATTTGCCCTTACTTATTGAAAAGTCTGTCGAGGATTAAATTACATTGCTTTCACCCATTAAAAATGAATTAATTTAAGATAATGGCAATAATAACCTTAATGAAAAATTACAAGTCAAACATATATTAAATTACCACACACTCTTTTGTTTGTATCCATTGGATAATAATTGCGTGCATGAAAAGTTAGTAAAATAATTAATTGTTTATATTTATTGTTTATGAAAAAAGATGAAATAATTTTACATAATAAATGATAATGCGGCATAAAATGCTTTAAAATTTAAGGTAAATAACTAGTAATTAAGTAAAACCGTTTTAAGATGGGCTTAGAGCGAAACTTTTAAGCCTATATAAGCGAAAAATTTGTAAAAATATTGAAAAAGGTGTAAAACTTTTTAGGCGTGAAAATCCTAAATAATGGTAGAAGTATAGATAGCAAAAAAATGATCAATTTTTTTAAGAAAAAGAAACCAGACGAAATTTGAACATGAACAGCTCGAAAGATGCGCATTTTTTGTAAAGCAGTAATGCGCTGAGTTGTTCGCTGATGAGAATCATAAAGAGAAAAGTTTTTTATCTCTTTTGATTATGTGAAAACTTTCTCTTCATCGTGTCATCATTTAGCACATAAATTAGCTGCAGTTCTCCTTTTTTCTATCTTTCATGCCATATCTATGTTCCTCTCATGAGAATCTTATGCACATAAATTACATACATTATGTTTGTATGTGTACACACAACAGCAGTGGCACCATCGAATTCATTTCGAGAGAATGCTCAGGGAATTTCGTTCATGGCATCTTAAGTATGAAAAGAATAAATTTCTCGTTAAGTACATTCACTTTCTTGAAATATTTTCTCTTAAAAACCATTAAAAACGTGTAAAGCTCTTTAAAAGCACATTTTATAGTCATAATGAAAATACTCGAAGTGTTTTCTAAAATAAAATAAATTTATCCACTGAGATAGAGATCAAATTAAAAGCGCATTGGGGAAATGAAAATAATTTCATGTCCTCCTTTTTCACTTTCACATTTTGCCTTGTGAATTATTGAGAGAATTATTTTTTGATGTAATTTTCCAAGGAATGAGATTTTTTTTTGTTTATAATTTTTATTATTGCTTTGTCTCTTTAAATATTTTGATTTTTTTTAAAACAGTTTTTAGGTTGATTTAGTTATAAATATAATCAAAAACTGTAAATTTAGTCTATATTTAAACCAGAGACTAAAATAAAAAAGATTTCAAAATAAAATGAAAAAAAAAAATTAAAACGGTTTAAAATATCTAAAAAACTTCTTAAAATGAACACTAATTTTCCATTTCAACTAACAAATTGTAGACAAACAGGCCAGTAAACGAATTAAATTTAGAAAGATCTCTTTCTGTTTTATTCATCCCCTCATGTTTAAAAGTCAAATAAATCTTTCAATTTAATCTACTTTCGCACATAAAATAGAAATAGAAGAAAGCTAATGGTTGTTACCATGAGAGTATGAATGACTCTTTTACATTGCATGATGTCATTTTTAATGACTTTTTCACGAGAATAAAATGAATGTTAATTTTTATGAATGTGCCAATTTTCTCTATCAATAATATTTTGAATTTCTAATAATTAATGAAAATTGAATAATCAATGAGTCGCGCGATTGAATTCGAAAGAGGATTAAAGCGAAATGTTGAATAAATGAAGAGATTTGTCGATATTAATGAATGAAGCTTTTCAATTGGAAAATCAAACTTTAAAATTGTTCACAAATGTGTCTATTAGCTTTTATCCTGTCGCTTACGGTCATTCACATGTGCAAGAATCTCTCTTCTCCAAAAAAATCATTGAAAATTAACGAGAATGGAAAAAAGTCCTAAAAAAGCATGCTCATTCACAATTTTTTTGTGTCCGTTCGACAGCAAGCTACAGCTGACTGCATTTCATGTAGAATGAAGAAAAATTCTATGATTGTTTATCAAGAAAAATTAATAACCTGGTAGTTTCAATCGAAATTTTGACCGTTGAAAAATAAATTTCAAATGTGTTTTCACGCCCCTTTTCGAAAACTTCGAAACACGTTTTCGAAAATAAATTTTAAAGTATTAACAAAATATTTAAAGTTATAAGCTAAAAGGATGAGAAATGAAACCTGTATTAGTTGTATAATATCTTCTTTTACATCGAGGACTATTAATAACTAACTAAATGATGTTATTTAAGTTTTTTGTTAACAAGTTTTTACAGGTTTGAATAATTTCGAAAAATCATAGTTGCATAACGCGGGCTTTTCCGGAATTTCCTAACGGTCGATTGAAACTACCAGGATAAATAATAAAATGAATACGAACTTTAAATGGTTTGACCTAAATTTGAAAAGGAAAAAAACAAAGTTGCAATAAATTTGGAAATATGAAAATGATTGTGATTTGATTTAATTGATTAACTGTAATTAATTAGTAGCAACGTTTCAAATTTCAATGATTTTTGAAGTCAATTGTTTTACTTTTCATAATAGAAAGCATAAAATTACAAGCATCAGTACGTTTCTATGTTCAGTAATATCATAGACAGGGAAAATATAGTTCAGGTGATAGTCATGAACTATCATGATTTTTCCTATCTATTACTAAATGAAAAATAAAACAATGAACTAGAAAAGTTTAAAACACGTAGCAAAATTAAAATGTGTACATGCATGTTCTTGTATCCAAAAAAGAGTTTACAACGTTGAACCACAAATGTTATGAATTATAATTCGAAAAAAAAAGTTTTTACTCGCGAAAACTGAATGATGCTGGCTGTTTTTTATGCTTATGCAAAAGGAAAAAGAAAGAGCGAATTTTACTGCATTTTTAAATTCTTTACCATCATCATTCTCAATACAGCACAAAAAGTGCATGGAGATGCTAAAAAGAATTTTATTAAGTTATGGTAAAACTTTCACAGCTCCATATTTTTCTTACATTACTTTTTATGAGCGTAGAAAAGAAAAGCTTCTCCTGAAATTTACACTTATTTCCGTATAAAAGCGAGTAAGAAGGAATCAGAGTTGTTATGTACTCAAAAGGTACTGGTACCCGGAAGGTACTAGTACCTCAAAGGTACCAGTACCTTAGATTTTTTCGGTACCAGTACCTTTTAGGTACCAGTACCTGAGAGGTACCAGTACCTAAAAAATGGGTACCTTTTGGGTACCAGGTACTCGGTACTCAAAAAAAATTTCACCGGAAAAATCTGTTCTGGTGTTTTTTAGTTATAATAATTATGATATAGCACGGGAAAAATATTTTTAAAATTTTTTTCAAA
>JACWBX010004422.1:944-12168 GCA_014622435.1 Polypedilum pembai
TAATTTAAAATGGCGATTTTTGAGGAAAAATTAATAGAGGTCTTTTGGAAAATCGGTCAAAAGTCACAATAAATGACAAAATATCGCAAAATTTATGATGCCATCATGTTTCTTTTGAAATTGTAATGTATTTAATTTTTTGATTTACCCCTCTAGCTGTTTCTAATCAAGAATTATTAGCGAAAAACAAAAGTTGCTAATCACTCTATAACATACTGTACTCAAAATCTTTTATTTGACTCACCATGCTCACTATAGCCACGGACATATTTGTTCTCATAATGTATGCGTTTGCCATTCCTTTTTCATCCACCAATGCAATATTGAGAGAGAAAATAAAAATTTAATATATGGGACACCGCAAGAAAATGAAATAACTCCATTTTGACTTTGGAGGCTCATTTCTCAAAGATTGTTTGTCAAAATATAACATATTATACATCATTAGAAAGATAATTTCAATTACTATTTAGTTTTTTAAAAGTTTTTGTCATAACATGCATGTGCATGGCATGCCATGCAGTCAAAGTTGCTGAGGATAACTTATTTGTATCCTCTTGCTGTGTCAAAACTTGTTGATGAAAAATCATTTTGAAAAGTGTTTTAGAACCACAATAAACGAAACCGCTTGGCATGTTTTTTTTCTAAGCCATCACTCATTTTGTTTAAAAGTTATAGTCCTTTGAATCTAACCTCAAATTTTAATATTTTTAAAAACTTACTTTTCTTCTTTTGATCATAACTTTTGATAAAATTGATCAATTTTTGTAATTTTTTCACTAATTTAATGGATTTTGTGTAAATAATAAATAAAACAACATATTTTGACAAAAAAGACTAAAATTCAATTTTTAAATGGCTGAAACATGCAAAAATTGGTTAGTTTGTCACTTTGAACTTGCATTTCTCAAATGTTAGAAAAACTTGAGCATCTATTTTTTAGCTCAAAATTTAGTAATTCTGCTGTGTTTTGATGATCAATCATTGATTTTGACCATTCTTCTTACTAACATGGAGTTTAATGAACATATGCATGAGTCCATGCTGCACGAACTGCTTATAAAAATTTTTTATAAAAATGTTTGAAACTTCTTTGAAACTTGTCTCAATTTACTATATATGCAATAAAAACTGATATAAAACCGGGTTTAAGTGATTTAAGAGCGTTTGAAAAAAAAATTTAAAAAATTTTGAATTTTCCGCCAAACATTGTTTTTAAATAGAATAGAGGAAATTCTTTAAAATGTCAATCAATCTATATTGTGGTTCTAAAACACTTTTCAAAATGATTTTTCATCAACAAGTTTTGACATAGCAAGAGGATACAAATAGGTTATCCTCAGCAACTTTGACTGCATGGTATGCCATGCACATGCATGTTATGACAAAAACTTTTAAAAAACTAAATAGTAATTGAAATTATCTTTCTAATAATGTATAATATGTTATATTTCGACAAACAATCTTTGAGAAATGAGCCTCCAAAGTCAAAATGGAGTTATTTCATTTCTACTTGCGATGTCCTATATGACAATAGTTAGGACTAAAGCATAAACTCACCCAAAAATAACATGAAAGTCATATAGTGTCGCGTTCCGAATGTTTCTGAAGTGTAAAAAATTTAATGAAATAAATTTCGTTTTCCAGTTTTTTGTATGTGGAATTAAATAAAATAAATAAAAAAGAATTTTGTGGATTTTTCCATTATTTAATTTATTAATTTACCAATTTTTTTTTTGAACACCGCCTGTAGTGCATAGTGGCACGCAGGCAAGCATCGAGGGAGAAAGAGTATGGAGATTGTAATCAAAGTTTGTTGAATTTCATTTTATGGTTGAGTTGCAGTTTTCTCTCTGATTAAAATTGAATGAAAAATATTTTTTTTTGTTTTTCATTTTGTGACCGAAGGGCAATTACTGATACATATAAATGTATGCATGAAATTCTTTTTTATCGGCCACACTCAATTTATTTCATTTTTTATGTCTCACTTTAATTACAAATAGTTTAGTCCTTTTAATTCAAGCAATATTTTTGACACTTTTAATTCATAACTTACTTTTTGGTTTCGGCACATTTTGATAAATTATTTCCTTCGATTGAGTCATCGTTGAAAAAAATCACAGAATAATGTTAATCAAAGTTTTTCTTTTTCTTTTGTTTGTTTAATTTAAATTAAATGACTTCTTTTTCTTGTTCTAATTAATGATGAAATACTCTATAAAAAGAAGATAAAACAAAATAAGAAAATGAATGAGTGAGCGGCGTCGTTTTATACACGTGCCAAAAAGGCACATGTATTTTTTTTTATTATTTTATTTTGATTTATCGCAAAATGTTTGTTATTAAGGTGGTCAGTTTTTAATGAGTTTAAATTTTAAGAATTAATAAATCAAGTCAATTATTATTTGAATTTTTTCATTCGACTTTGTCTTCTTTCTTTATTGAAACTGACTTTGTGAGTAAATAATTTTATTTACTGAGATTATTTTATAATTTTATAATTCACGTGATCAAAGTTTATTTTTAAATAAATTGTAAGATTTCTTTTCTATATAATGAATGATGAGAAAATGAGAGTAAAATTCTTTGCTGGTTGATAAGAAATTTAAAAAGCAGCTTAATAAATGATAAGGAAAAGAAAACACTGAAAGAATGCAAACATTAAAAAAGAACACAAAACAAAAAAATTCACACACTTGATGTTTACATTCTTGGACTGTATGCGATGCGTGACAGTACTAACTTGAGAATGTCTTTGAATTTAAATGATTCGTGAAGTTGTTCAATGAACTTCTTTAACGTTGAGTGATTCTTCTTATATGGTATTTACAAAAAGTCATTGCATTCCTAGAAATTTTGATTGAAAACAAATATCGACATGGAAAAGTAAAAATTTAAAGCGAATTTATGTAAATATCAATCGTATGTGGGAAAGAAAAACAAATTTCTACTCCGAAAACATAATTTGCTCATTATACTTCAATGTTTCTTATTCTGTCGTACTTAATGTAAATTAAATTTATTTATTTTTTACTCTATATATCTTCTTGTAGCGTATGCGAAAGCAGTTAGTATATAAAATTATATTCAAAAAGAATCAATGTAATAAAAATAACTTCCGATAAACGTTTGTGCACGTTTGTAAACAGAACGCGCGACAAAGCACAACGAATACTATGCAAATTTCAATGATTTTTTTCTCTTCTTTTTCACATATAAGCACATCCGATACATGAGGTAGCTTAAATAATTTATGGAGAAACATTGAAGGAGCAAGTTTTTAAAGTTATTCAACGAGTTTTCTCTCAAGGGTAGAACATTTCATTGCTTGATTACGTTTTATTAAATAATTGAGATAATCGACTTGATTGTATTATGAATTTTTACACAACAAACGAATTAGGCTTTTTTCACTTGTGAATCATATAAGCCTTGAATGAATTTACAAAAACATGACAAACAACCGTGAAAATTTTCTCTTTATTCTCACATTTTTCACACGAGATTAAAAAAATTAATTTATTTTTTGACTTTTTGCACTATATAATCAGCTTTTTGTGCAAAATTTAGTAACTGATTTGTTCATCACACACCATTGGAATTTTTTCATTATTTATTTTTTTGGTATATTCAAATAAAATTTAATTGCACACGATCACCAATAAAATAATTTTATAATGAGTGTAATAACTTGAATAGGAAAAATTTAATTGCGCGTTTTTCTATTACCGACCAACCTGTTGCTGGTGTATTTTGAAACTAAGCTAGCTACACTCAGAAAGGTGAACTTAAATACATTTTTTCTCTCTCTCTCTCTTTCTCACTCTCTGTACATTCGATTGTGTAGTATCATCATCTGTCTGTCGGTGTTTCGATAATTCTCACTTTATATATGTCTGTGTCTGTTTGCACATAATTATACGGTCTGCATGAGCATGTATTGTGCGTGTACGATGATCAGCTGAGTGAATGTCATAAAAACATATTTCTTAGAAGTCTCATTTCTTATCTTCGAGAACAAAAAATTTTTATACATGTTCATGTTTGTCCAATGTCATGCACATTTTTTTTTTTGTTTTTTTCCACTCTCTTGTCTCTCTCATTTTAGTATTTTCTAGTTTTTACTCGAACATGCTATTTTGGTTTTTGTATATTTACTTTTTATTATCATGTTAATAATTCATTATATTCTTTCTGCGAATATTTATTTAAATGAGCCAACACTAGTTGTGGTACACTGCTCATTAAACTAATAACAAAATAAACATAAAAACGTGTTGACGCCATGCTTTGATTATTTTGAAATCAGTCGATCAAAAAAAAATAACGTCATTTTGGCATTGAAAAATTTTATTTTATCAAACAATAAACAAGTGTCATCTAAGGCATGATGGGATCAAAAATTTCAATATTATAAAATTAATTTGAATGTTTTTCATTCCTACTGGAAGATGAAAAAAGAAGAAAATTTTAAACACGAGTTGAAATCACGTTTCACGTGGGTAATTACTGATAACGAGATGAGCAGCTATTACTACGAAATCATCCCAAGAAAAATATTTTTTGTCATGTATTGTCATATTTAATTGAGAATTCACTTGAAGTGACAGCAAAGTTGTAAAATAAGAAATTGCTTATCATATACGATGAAAAAGATTTGTATTAAGTAAGTATGACAAATTGTGCTTTGAACTCATTTTCATGCTGCTCATCTTTTATTAAATTTAATTAAATTAGTAATTTTATTCTTTTTATCTCTTTCCGTTGTGTTTTAAGCAATTTTTAATATTCCAAAATATTAAATTTTTCATCATCATCAAGAATGCTTGACTAAAAATAGAAATGAGAATTTTTGATGATTGTCATGATTTATAGCCCACTCGCCCGCCAAATTGCTTTAATGTAATTGTTATTGTCCCGAGCTATTCTTATTAAAATTTAAAGCTCTTAAAAGGGAAATGAGACAGCAGCAATTTTAATCAAGAATGATGAGTTAATCACAGACTTAGTAAAAATTTGTTTTTCTTTTTCTTTTTTCAATGTCAACTTGTAGAAAGTTTTATCTTATGAATAATTCAAAATTTTCCTTCCTTCTATTTTTATAGCGCCACAAGCATAATCAACTCAATCTTTTATTAAAATGCATTGACATTCATTCTAAAAATATCTAAATCGTGATTTAAAACTTGTTTCAATTGAAATAATCAGGAAAAATACAGAATTTAAAATTAAATATTTGTAGACACAACAAAAAGTCCAATGACGTCTTTTTTGGTTAAATAAATTCTTTTGTTAATTTTTCGACGAATTAAGAAGATTCTATTGAATAGAAATCAAATAATTCTTAATGAAAATTGTTGATATTAGGTATTTAATAATTTGTAATGATTAATTTATAAGAGTACACTTTATAAAATATTATCAAGTCATCACTATGAACTTTAAGTAAATATTTAGTAATAGAAATCGATTGAGTTTTATTTTTATTAGTCTCACGTTTTCAATTAGTTATAAAGATGAGAATAAATGAATAAAACTTATTATTCACTTCATTAAGTTTCTTTTCCAACGTTGTTTTTGTAAGCCTTTTACCAACGTGATCATCACATGCGAAATTATTTATTGACAAAAGAACACTTATAATGACAAGAATATACAAACAAATATCTTTAAGCGATAATTTTTTTCTTAGTATTTATTGCACTTGAATGTAATAATTTCATATCGCAATGAGGAGAGAGAATGATAAAAACAGAAAATGAAATTTATGTAGGGTTTTATGTTTCACATTAATGTTGACATGTATACAAAAAAAAGTGTATCAACGATAGCTTATGATGATTTGATTGATTACACAAGACTTACAATTCACGTTCTCAAGTGTGTCAAAGAGACAAAAAATACTTTTGTCACGCTTTTCAATTTATCATTATGGTGCGATGATATGCGACATGAAATATATTTATTTATGTTTTCTCAGAATTATCGGTCAGCGAACTTGGTTTTGTTGAACAAATAAAAAAGAATTTTAGATAAAATAATAAGAATTTGCAGGTTTCTATTTGAAGTCTGCAGATCTTTTACTTATATTAAAAGAGTAATCGATTTATGCTGCTCAATAAATAGCTTCAAAGCAAGCAAGCAAAGAAGGATTATTGAATTCTTGTTTTGAACTTATTTTCTCTTTCTCATTCACTCTCTAAGGATTGTTGATTGAAATTGATTTGACGAAGCAAAAGTTGATTGCAAAATCAAGATAAGAAAGTTTCTTCAGACAGTTTCAACTTGTAATTAAGTTTCTAATGCTCACAAGGAATTTTATTTACGTCTTTAAATATTCAATCATTTAAAATAAGCTTTTTCTTAGATATTTTTCCCTTGAGATCATCGGTAGAGAAAAACATTTTATTGAATTGACATTTCCATGATTAATTTCAAGAAGATAAAATCAAAATAAACAAAACATATGTTCCCAGGGACCAAGAGAAGATTTTCTAAGAAATTCAAAGAAGCTCGCAATCTGAAAAAGGTTTGTTTTCCTCTCTTAGTCAATTTTGGATTATTTCATTAACGATAAATGCTGAAAGAAACGCAAATATGAATTTTCAATTACGCATTAAATCTACAAATAGTCTTTTAAGATAAAATATTTTACGGATTTTTGATAATTGGCGTTTTTGATGTAAAATCATTTGGCAGAGAAGAAGCTCCAGCTGAAATCTTCATTGGTAAAAAATTAAACAGAAGCGAAGGCAATTCTGTTCACTTTTCAAGTTCTATATTGAAAAACCATCAATCATGTTGGTATCGATGAAAATGCTGAGAGCTTTCACCCAACAAAACACATGCTGTCGGCACCGAAAATTATTTTATTTTTATACGAACAGAGAGTGTGAGAAAGAAAATATCGACATATATGTATAATATTTACATTTCAATTAAGAGTTTTCATTATTCATGCAAGCGGGCATTAATAAAAGTTTTAATGACATTAATTTAAATTGTCATTTAATTAAAAGTGCCTTTACTTCACATGTGATACAAATATGAACATATACTGATATTTTATAAAGGTGAAATTATTTTCCATACGATTTTGCACATATTCACATGCAAATCTGAAATCAGAATCATTTGCTTTCATTATATCATCAATGGAATATGAATTGACATTAATGCACTCATTTATTCATTCCTCTCTCTCTGCTTTTCAACATCTAGATATAGAGAGCAACTCTTTTGCCTCAACTGATTGAAAATTCTTTTGATATTTCAGAGAGAAAAATTTTTTCATTGAAATTTTTGTGACAGAAACTGGAAAATGCTCGAAGCTAGAATTTTATTTTTCAAAAAAATTTCATATGTATACGTGTATAGAAAAGAGAGAACTGCTCTTAAACTATTTGTGGGATTTTTCTTCATTTTTAGTATGAGTGCTTTATAAACGAGCATAGAAAAATTATTCAACCTATCAGCACTACTCTAAATTTTTCCTCTTTTTATATCAACAACCTTTTTACTGTTTTAACGTGAAATTTATGACTGATTCTCTTTAAAACATAAATTAACTTTTAAATTTTGTTTATTTTCATGAAAAATATTTTTGTTATTGTTGACTTTTTTCAAAGAAAATGAATCAAGTGAACACAGTGATAATTTATGATGCAATGAAAAAGTCTATTAATTGAAATTGAGAGGGAATGAAAACAACTAGAATTTTTCAATAGCTTTTAAAAATTTGTGAATTGCGGGTTTCATATTTACAGGAAAAATTATTTTATTTTTATAGCAAATTTCAACTTCAATGATGATTGAATGTTTGAAAAAACTGCACATATGATTCTAAAAACAGATTTTTTTCTCATATAAACATTTTGCATACTGCAAATAAAAGCATAAATAATTTTAATTTTCATCCTGATTTTATCTCATACGAGAAATGAATGCAAAATTTTCGCCGAGTGCTCTAAAAATTATTTTTCTTTTCTTTTTCACTTGAGAGAAAGAGCAAAAGAGAAAAAAAAGTTAAGAAGAATTTGAAAATTTCCTGTCATATCTTGAACATATTTCTTTTTGCTCTCTCTCACAGCAGCAGCAGCAGTAGCAGAGAAGAGTTAAAAAAACATAGAAATGATAAAAGCTTTTTTATGAATCCTTTTCATCTCAATTTGCTGCTGCTCAAGAAGAGGAAGGGAATAGCATCAAAACTTTGTTGTCATCAACTTTTATGTGCGGCTTGTTAAGCGCATTTTCACATAATATGAATAGAGAAATAATTTTTCTTGCTCAGCACAAGAAAAAGAAACTTTCTTTTTTTTATGTTTTGACTTTTAGTCACAAGAAAAGATTTTTGCTCTGCTAGAGAAAAAAAAGTTTATGAATATTTTAACAAGCTCATGCGATTAATGACGAGAAAATTTCTTTTGAACGGCGGGGAAATAAATTAGAAGCTCTTCTTTTGGGATAAAAAATTTCTAAATTGAAATTTATAACACTTTGATATCACAGAATATTTGCTTTCTTGATTTATTTATAATGCGAGCTAAGCGACTTTTGTAATTATATAAAGACTCAATTTGACATTGACACGCTCGCTTTTTTTAAGCGAATACAATCGAATCAATTGTATGAGATTTTACAATGAGATTTTTAAATTATACATACATATCATGAACCTGTAACTCAATACTTTAAACAAAATCTTTTTCTTATAGTATATATCACAATTTTCTCTTTTTTTATAGACTTCCTTGTAAACGATTCGAAGTCGAATGATAAGAAAAGAAGAAGCAATATATTGAAATTCAATTTTTAAACATGAACATACCATGAAACAGATCTATTTCCTTCTCACATCACAGTAACAGCGATTGCATGCAGTCGATTTCAATTTTTTATTGACACAAAAAATGGAACGACAGTTTTCAATTTTTTATGTGCCAAAATGAGTATTTACGGATTCATGAGCACTTTACAAACATCAATAGAGTGAGGTACGCAAGGTACTCTTCATTTGATGTCTATTTAAAGCCCCAAAAACATCTTTTGCTGTCTTTTTAAATCGCTATTTTATGACTTTAAAAATTTAATCAAGTTTCATAAGTTAAATGAAAAAGAAATAATATGCTGCAGTACTTTGCTTGTTGTCATGATGATAGAAATAAAGCTCTTTTTGTAATAGCTAACTGAGAGTAGAAAAATATGCTGGCAAATATGCAGAAGCAAAGCTTCTTTCATAAATGTTAAGAAAAATTGTTTTAAATCCAGATTTTTAAAGGGTTAGTCAGAATTCATTAAATTTCAAATTTAACAGTTTATTTGTGATTAAAATTTTATAATGAAATTTTGAACTTGTAAAATTAACAATAACAAAGAAGAATTCAATGACTATCCCTTTTATTTTGCCACACCAAACACTGCTGGTTTCAATGCATAATATAATTTATTGCAACATTGCTATGTAGGTGGTAAGAAAAAAGTGAAGTTAATATAAAACCAGTAGTTATAGATGAAAAGAAAGAACAAAAAAGAGAGATTTCAAAAACAGCAGACGCAAATGATAACGACGAGAACGACAAAAGAGGCGACCAAAAATTAAAACTATGATAAATTATTGTGAAACTTTCACCTTCTCACTGTGTATATATGCTATTACTGCTGAACAGCAACATTTATGTTGGAAGCAGATTTATATCCATAAAAATTATGATTTCCTTCGTAATTGCTATCATGGTGACTGAATTTGGCTTCTCATTCAGTATGAATAACACTTTCAATGGATTATCTAATGAAAAGAGTTTCTATGAAAGTTATCTTTGATTCTAATTAATTATACATCATTGTTTCTTGCTTAAAGGTGACAGTGATTGAATTAGTGACCTCCCATT
Source organism: Polypedilum pembai (assembly GCA_014622435.1). NCBI lineage: Eukaryota > Metazoa > Arthropoda > Insecta > Diptera > Chironomidae > Polypedilum > Polypedilum pembai. The sequence continues at coordinate 10,835 of JACWBX010004422.1, forward strand.
GCTAATTTATCACTACTTTTAACTAAGAAGCTTTAATTACTTCTCATAGTGTATAAACATATTTCTTGCATTTATCAAGGATATCAAGTTTCTCAAAAATCAAGTTGCGAAGAAATTGTTTCCTACAGTGTTGCCTGTGCTGCCTTTTACATGTTCTTGTTTACCTTCTTATTCAAGTCATACCAATTTCCTTTAAAAACAAGTTTAATAAAACTTTTCTTATAAGACTGAAACGCATTTTATATAAATAGTTTTAGTAAATAGGCAGGAAAGTTCTGAAAGTAAAAGAAAAAAGCTAAAAATGAGCGTGTTTATGTGTACAATAAAAAAGCATGCATTCAAACTATATAGTCGAGGCAATTTAGAATTATAAAAGTAGCATGAAGAAATCATGGAGCTGAATACAAATGAGAATGAGAGAAAGAAAAGGAAGAAAAGTAAATAGAAATTGATTATATTGAGCCAAAAAAAAAAATAAGAAAGAAAAAGTAAGGGAGAGAAAATGCATGAGGCATGTTTTTTCTTCCGTTCCACACATCAAAAGAAATTGTTTGCTCGTTCGAACATATTGTCGAATTTAATCCATGATTTTTATTTCATGTACAGTTAAAAATAAAGGAAAATTACACAATAAAACAATTTCTTTGAATGTTTCGAAAATTGAAAAGAGGCCAATTGCCAAAAACAGAGGCTACCGATTTTAGAAGGCAGCATGGAGTCATGCACATATACACGTTATTTTTTATATCATTTTGCTAAATTGGCAAACAACATGTAACAACAATACATGACTCATTTTCCTGTAATTTAGAATTGATCATCATCTTATACAATCAAACATTACATGAGAATAAAAATGTAAAGGAAAGTAAAATTGCTGATGTAAAAGATATCACAGTAAATGGTAGTGAAAGAGAACAATGTTGTTTGATCTCGTCTCATTTAGATCAAAATCATTTATTCAATTCAGTAGAAATTGAAAGACATAAAAAGATTTTTATTCTTTTTCATCGTAATTAGGCTACAGACAAAAGTCAAGGTAATTGCATAATTTTTTGATCCGCTTATAGTGAATGCAAATATTCCATCAAATGACATTATAATTTTAATGCAAAAACACCGCATTGTGTCATACTCATAAAACCTAGCTGCTGAAATGAACACAGACGAGGGTGAGTGAATAAGCTTAACCCACACTCCATAATAATCTCATTAAAATTTAATGGCCAGCATAGTGATTAGTGAATGTTGTTATAGTTGAATGAATGACTAGAAATTAATTAGAAATGGTTTTTACTTAATCTCATAGCCAACAGCACAATCTGAAAAAAGCA
>JACWBX010004423.1:21063-31348 GCA_014622435.1 Polypedilum pembai
AAAAAAAATGTTGACATAATGCTGAACATCAATCGAGGTCGTGCTTTTATGAGATTTTTGCCAATTTTTCTTCTTATTTTATTTGAACGACGCATGCAGATTTATTTATTTTGCCAATGAACTGTGAATTTTTGCTTTGAAGTTTTTATGATTTATTCAAATGAAATTTTTGATAAATTAAAGTTGAGAAACCACAAAAAACTGAAACTTTCTAAAAACAAAAAACTAAATCTTAACACCTACAGAAGTGTAATGAAATATTTTTAATAGATAAGTAATATGTTGACAGAGTGGAAGGAAAATAAACAAACGAGAAAGAAATCTCAAGAAGTGATTTATGGAAATTTCAATGGGCGTCTTTTAAGTGATTCTTATTAAAATAAATATCAGAAAAAGTGTTCATTTTATTCCCATTGATTAATTCATTCTTCTTTTCTCATTCTCGTCTCTATTTTTGGGTGCAAATGGACTGGTGTGTTCTTAGGAAATGATATTTAACTTTTTTTTTCAAGAACTAATGATGATGATGATAATGATGCGTGTCGAAATGTGATCTTTTCTTGATTAATTGACTATTTTTATGGTATTTTTAAGAACTGTTATATAAAATTTTATTTTTTGTTTGTTTTTAAAATTAATTTCATGAAATTCAAAAGAATTTTGTTGAATGCTTTAACATTCTTAATAGAATTGCAAAAAGTGACTAAATATACACTTAAATAAAATTTTAATTTTCTAAAGTTTTCTTTTTGAATTTTATTTCTAATTTACACTATTTAATGCTAAAATCGTTGATATTATGCTTCAAACTGAACGATAACTGAAGAACTTTTAGATCGTATTAGAGTTGTTATCGTAGACTTTTTTGGACTACCTAGATTTTGCTGTAGATTTTGTCTACATAGACGAAAGTTTTTGTCTACGATCTACAGCTTTCGTCTTCGTAAACGAAGTTCACATGTAGACAATCGTCTATCTAGACAGCATTGTAGACCGTAGACGTATACAATAGCAAAACTGGATCGAAATGCTTAAAAAATCTCTTCTGAATAATTTTAATTAGTCAACAAAGGGTGTGATCTTTATCAAAAGAAAAGAACTTCAACTTTATGACACGTTTTATAACATTTTGCCACTTTTTTCACTTTATCCAGCTTTATGCAGCTTTTTGCCACATTTTACGGAAGTTGCCTTAATCTTTATCAAAAAGCCAAAAAAATTAAATATTGCGATATTTTGATTTTTATCGGTTGATTAATAATTACTTATAACATCAGTTGGTAAGCTGAAAACTCTTGGTGAGTAAAAAAGCCAGGCGTGGACACACGTTGATCTTTATTTGATCTTTCTTGGACTTTTTGGTGTGTCCACGCCTGATAAAAAAGTTGAAATTTGCAAAAATGCGATGAAAATTCTTTAGTGTTTCTAAGTAACAATTATTAAAAATCTAGCTGTAAGTTGATCAATGAGTTCAGAACTAAAACTTGATTTAAATGAGAAAAAACAAGTAATAAAGATGAAATTTGTAAAAGTAGAGTTTTTTTTATAGAAGTTTTATTCGAAAAATTGTTCTTTATTATTTTCTTTCTACATACATGCTATTAAATTTATTACAAAATATTTCAAAAGAAGAAAATTTCGATGAATCTGATTTAATCATCAAAATGTAATTTATTTAATTAAAGTAAAATGTTGAAATAAAAGCAAGCAAAAAAGAGAAAAAGAATTTTAGCTATTAACTATTTAGCAAAACACATGTCCATTAAGTCAGATAATCTCCTTTTTTTCTTTCTCTCTCTCTCCATCATTTCACAAGCACATGTTATTCTTTCTTTCTATCAAATTCACAATGAAAAGGATTCGAAATAAAATTTTTTTTTACCTCTTCGTTTCTCTCACTTGAAAAGGTTCCTCACATTGAGATAATTGAAAATTATTTCTCAATTAGAACTCTTCACAAGGAAATTAATCTTTGTTGAATAAAAAAAGAGTGCCGAAGACATGCAGCAATGTGTGAGTGAGAAAGCAATTGTGATGCTGATGGATGGAAGGATTAAAGTCCTTCTAAATATGCACCGTAAAAGTCTTTAATCTTCTTATAACGAAAAATATGTGTGCATGTTCTCTCATGCATGTGTGCATCAATATCACTCATTGCAGTTTATTTTAGAGCCATTTATAACAATTTTACTCTTTGCTAAGAGTTGAGTGAAGAGAAGTAAAGGATTTGCAAAAATATGTGCTTGTGTTTGTTGCTCCAAATCAATGTTCTCGCTCTGTAGCTAAGAGAGTGAGGGTTCTATGATTGAAATGAATTTTTGTTATAAATGGAATTTTGCTGTACTTTAAAAAATTTTTTTTCATCTGCTGATTTCAATTTCTTCAACAGACGCTCGAATGCATGCATGAAGTGCTTTATCTGCGATCAAAAATGTTTTTTTTTCTCTCACTCGCTCTCACTCAGCTTCAAATCTTAATTCCCTTTCGGAAATAATAAATATGTTATTCAAATGTGCAGTTTTTTCCTTCTTTGTTTTTAAATAATAAAAACGTTGATTTGTGTTTTTCGTGAGAATTTATCGAGGTTTAAAAGTTTCCGATTATTGATTTATTTATTTTATGCTGGTTGTGAAGAAATTAAAACATCAAATTTTATCTGATAATGAATTTTATTTTCTCACGATTTTACATAAGCAGAAGTCAATTTATTGTTTCACCAAAGATAAAATCACTCTGATTAGTCGCCAATGAATTCTAGTGTCTTCACCTTGATTTCACCCTGATCGAATATTTTTATATTAACTCATTAAGAACACATTTAAAAGTACTAGAAAATGTTTATAGAAATTTTTAAGAGGTTAATATAATACTTATTCAGTTTTTATCAAGGGAAAAGAATTTCTTGAAAACATCGCAAAAAGCTGCACTCTGTTGAAAAATGTCGCAAAACGAGGTATAATATCGAAGTTCTTTTGTTTTGGTTTTTAGTTAAATCAAGGCATGAGAACTCTTTTTGCTTACTATGATTATTTTTTGTCTGTCAAAATCTTCACTTTTTATGATTGATTCTTTGCTTTTATACGTAAACAAGTGATTGCTCATTAAAAGAACTTCAAGAAGACTTTTTTATGAATCACGTAAGAAGTGTTAAATTTTTGACAATTTTTAATATTGATTAAAAAGAAATAACTTTTGATAGCGAAAACCAAAAGAATATTTACTGACGCGAAGCGCAAAAAAATTTTAAAATAGATAAGAAGGTGTGAAAGTGTATGAAAGTTGCACGAAAGATAAATATTGTTTACTGATAAAAATTATTTGAAATTTTTAATAATTATTTAGCAATTTATTATATAATATTGAATGCAGAACTTTCTTATCATCATATAATTAGACTTTCTTTATCAATCAAATGCTTTAAAAGTGAAATATCAAAATCGATAAATTTTTTATTCACATGTGTTTCTTATCATTTTGTGCTACTTTGTTGCATTTGTTTGAATTTTTTCGCGCCAGGAAATATCATTTGGCTTTTATTCACGTCACTTATATTCGAAAAGATTTCAACTTTTATTAAAAATATTTCCTTATCATGATAAAACTGTGCTGTTTCTAAACAATAAAAATCAATTTCATGTCGCGACAAGTTCTCTATTCATTTTTTCAAAATCATCAAAGTCAACTTAAAGTTTGCTTATTAAAAATCTTTCAACTGCACATAAATAAGAAAAAAAAGATGCGCCAAAAAATTATTATTTATGTTGCAAAAGCAAGAAATTTTTTCGTTATTCTTTTCACATTCATCTTCTCATGAAATGTTCATTTTTGATCAATCTGTTGAATAAAGAAGCATTCAACATAAAATATAAAATGTGCAGAATCTAATGTAGACAGCATCAGAAAGAAAAAATGACGATGATCATAATGTATGCATTGTGTTTGTTTTCTTTTTCTTGTTTTCGTTGAAGTTGAGTTAGATGAAAGATAGCACACGATTGTTTCTTATTTTTTTGGTGAATTTCAACACAAATCGTATTTTATATTTGTGTAGCACTCAATGTTATCATTTTTAGAAAAATCTTTATTGTATTGCATTTGATGCTAATCCTTAATAGAATGAAATAGGTAAAACATATGCATATGCTGCTGTATGCATTATTTATGCAGAGAAAGGAAAAAATTTTAATCCGACATTTATTACCTGTCTGTAGTTAAAGCACTTGGCTGCTGTTGTTATTGTTGCAAATGAAGTTCATAAGTCGAATAAAATTGAAAAATTTTTAGTCTCTAATGGTGCAGAATAATTCATCATTTTATGTTGATGATGGATTAAGAATAAATCATGAATGAGTGAGCGTGCATGTGCGAGCTTCAGCTAATATTGTTGTTATGATGATAACCTTTTTCTTCGTTGTTGCTTTAATTTTTCAACTTGCGTCAGAGATTTTTAAATTTTATGATTATATATTGAAAAAGGATGAATTTTAATAAAAAATTATAAGTGAGAAAGTTTGGAAAATAACGGAAATTTGATTTTTGAATAAAATTTAATTCAAATTTTAAAAGACCGTTATTTTTTAAAATTTGAAATTTGAATTCTAAATAACTTTTTATAAATTTATATTTTACTTAATGGTTAATTTCTTTTGACTTTTTCAATCGAATTTAATTTTCAAATTAATGCTTTTTCTTCAGTATTAAAATTTAAATTCTAAAAAACCGTTATTTTTAAAAATAAATTTTTCATAACTTTTTAATGATTAAATTTCTTTTCATACTTCTTTTCTTACACTTCATCACATGCTGACATCAATTCTTTGCCCAGCAAAAAATCACTTCCAATTTGCTCTCACATTCATCTTCCTTGACTCAATTATTCAACAAAAATTCGTTCAACAATTTTAACTGTAATAATCACAAACAGCGCACTCAGAGCAGTTACATTTATGAATTGTGAAGAAGACAACAATGTAAAAAAAAATCTCGCTCACTTTTTTTCCGTCATTTAGACTCGCTTTAAAATTTTTCATTCATTTTCACCCATTAACGCAGTCAGTTAAAGAGCAGTGAGCAGAGAACATTAGCAAATCTGTCGGCATGCCATTCATTTATTTTTTAACATGTGTGTGAGGTTTCTTTTCTTACCTTTTCATTCTATAACAATAGCAGTAGTTGAGAGATGATGATGATGATGAAGTGAAAGAAGACAAAAGAGCAATAAAAATAATAAATATAAAAAAATATTCGTTTGATATGAAAGAGCAAAACGAGTGTTAAATATCTTTATGATTATTATGGAAATTTATCAACAAACACATAGAATGAGTAGATGAAATGAAATCGCACATGTGAGCTTGTTTGGCACTGCTGCTGCTTCTATTCTATTGCTGTTACGATAATAATCATAGAAATACTGCAATGTTTTGATATGGATTGAATTTCACGAATTTTAAAATACTTTCAAAAAGTAACGGGAAATAAAATTTTTATAATTTTAGTCTAACGATTTTTTAAATTTTGAAAATTAAATATTTTGTTTTAGCAACTGTCGGAAAATGACTCTGACGAAAGATTTTAAAATTTCTCTATTTATCGTCATTGTTTGCAAACAAGGATTTTGTAGAAAAATTTTCACAAAATTGAACTTAAACAAAACTAAAATTGAACTTTAATATGACACTAAAGAATTGTTAATAATACATAATAAGAGGCAAATCGATTGTAGAGAATATTCGAACATATTTTTTATTTCGTCATTTTCGCAATTTTTCATATAATATGAGCAAAAAACTAGAACAAATTTCTTCAATCTATAGCATTTTGTTCTACTTACAATTGTTTCAGTCATCAAAGACAGTCAACAACAATAAAACGATAAAAGAAATTTTTTTCTTACCAGCTATTGTTCTTCTTTTCTCCTTTTGTATGTGTGCATATGTGTAAATACTCATACAGTAGCTAAATAAATGTTTCTTTTGAGGATCTCTTGTTTACTCTGTTGCGGCAAAAGTTGAGAGCAAAAATTTAAGTGACAGGCAAAATAATTTTGTGTCATTCATGTCTCGTTAAGTTAACAATATCGCCTCCCTTTACGCATTGCAAAAATGTCTTCATTTGCTCCCTTCACTCCACGCGAAATAACGCACATTTATTTTTACAAATTAGCTATCACGTCAGAAAACATTAGCATCATTAAGACCTTGAACCAATTTTGCCTCCCTTTCATGTTACTTAGGCGATGATTTACAACTCATGTGCTGCTGCCAAGGAGATATTGCGCTTCAAGCGGAAGCATAACAGGTGGTTTTGATAAATTCATATTAAAAATTTCTTCTTTTTCTCACATGAGTGACTGCTGTTGCTGCTAGAACGTTTCTTATTCTCTGTCGGTTTCTGTGGTCGATGTTACTATGACATTTAAAGAAGCTTCTTATTCTCACTGATGTGTGAAATTAAATGAAGAAAAATTCATTGAATTGGAATTAAAAAATTAAATTTCTTTGATTCTTTAATGAAAGTTGAAAAGATATAAAAATAAATAAATAAATAAATTGAGCTTTGATAATCAAAAGATACTTTTGTGAAGTTAGAACTAGGGAAACCAAAACAGAAAAGATAAAAAAGCAAACTGTGTGTAACTTTTGAGTAAAAACAATTTCTTTTTTAGACTAAGTTGTGTCTCTTTTTCTGCTCAGTTTTCAACATTCCCTTGGATTAAATTTTAAAATTTAAAAAAATTTTGAATAGTCTTTGAGCTATATTTCCATTTAATCAAAATTTCGACACACTTTCGGTTCATTTGTCACGGTAAGTAAAATAAAATATTGTAAAATTTTTTTATTATTCGAAATTTTTAGCAAAATTTAGATTAAAAATATATAGTGTGGATTAATTTTAATCCTTCCTTTAATCCTTGATTAGATTGAATTTATTTGTGTTCTGAATTTTATTCCTTTTACCCGTAAATAAATTCTGGCCAATAAAAAACTCTGCTAACTTCACAAATGCTAAGTTAATTTGATCTAGAAATTGCTGGTACAAAAATAAATTAATAAATTAAGCATTTATTATCATTTCATAATCATATTCAATGCATAAAGTAAATTGCATAATTTCAATCTCAATTTCTCTATTTCATATCATCATTGACATAGAAAATTTATCTCATTTCTCTCTATGGGAACCAAAACAAATCAAATTCAAACACAAAGAAGCTCAAAAGGAGCCTCATTACATAATTACTTCTAATCAAAAGAGAGATGTGAGAGAGAATTTCTACATGCTGCGGTGAAAATTTCCTTTCCCATCAATTTTCTAAAATCAAGATTGTAAGTGAATGTATAGAGAAAGAGAGGATGACATGATTATAACTTTTGGTAGTGCATGAGAATAATAGACATCTGGTATGTAGTAATGGGAACGAATTATGTCATTGAATGTGGAGCTCTATATTATGCATGAAATATGAATCAAAATTTCATTTCCATAAAACCACTCTCTCTCTCTCTCTTGTCTACCTTTTGTTCTTTTCTCATCTTTTTATCTCTCTTAAGTGCGGCTCATTTCATTCAAGTGACACTCAAGTACTTTACTTGCTCATAATTTCAATTTCCACTGACAAGATTCATAATCCTCACTTACCTCGCGACAGTAATTTTCCATTCAAGACAATGAAATCAAAACACACCAAATTTTGTAATAAAAGAACATAAGAAGGCACTTGATGAAAAACGATACTTTCAAGTACCAACAGCAGCAGCAGCAAAATGAGAAATTCTGACTTCTTGGTCATTTGAGATGAAATTTTCAAGTAGAAAGAAAAGAAAGAAGAAATTTCTTGATTAAAAAATACGGAAAATTGAGGCAATATGAGATGATGATGATGATCAAAATCCATAACTCAAACAAAATTATAAGTAGAGAGAAAAAAAGAAGAGAAGAAAAATTGTCATTGCTTCTTCTATGAGTAAGTGAGTTGGGCGAGGTGTAATTGATGTGAAGATTTTATCAAATTTATTGGAAATTCTTTAATTAAAAAAATTTATTTTAAAGGTAAAGTTAGTTGTGTTTGTAAAATTTAAATTCAAAAAGTTCGTTTTTTTAGAATTTTAATAAATATTGAAAAAACTATCAAATTAACAAGAGATTGCACTCGTTGTAAATAAACTCATTTTGTATTTTACTTTTTGGAATTTTTCTTTTTTTTTAACTTTTAAAATTTTGTTGATTAAAATTCTAACAGCCGTTATAAATAAGATTTTAAAGTTTGAAAAATAAAATGTTTGTTATTTTCAAAATTTTCAAGAATTTTCAAGATGAAGAAACTCAGAGATACAATGAGATATTAGGAGATATCTAGGGATATTTAAAGATTTTAAAGATATTTAGAAGATTTAAACGATTATCTGGATAGTTTTCACATCTTGAGAATATTTCAATATCAAATAAATTTTGTTAATCTCTTTTTAGCAGAGCCCGAAGTCGACTAAAATATTATATGCTAAGTCGTCTAAATTTAGTCGAACACGAACCAATTTTTAGTCGATTTCGAACTCTGATTTTTAGCATTAGTGTTTCTCATACAAACATTTTTGAACCAAATAATTTTGTATTTAATCAATAATTCTATTACACCTTGCTCACGCAGTCTCTTCGAGTCAGATTAAATTCAACATTTTCGAGACATTTTGTTGTTTAATAAATGAATATGAAGAAATATTTTGACAACTTCTTTTTTTTCTATTTTGATATGTGACAAAATAGAGAAGAAAGCACAGAAAGACGAGACGACACAAGCGAGGCATAGAGATATATTTGCCGGTGTGCCAAGTAGAGATGGAGAAGGCATTAAATTATACTTTTTTATAAGTGAGACAGCGAAAGAAAGATGAAATGTGTGAGATTTTTTTCTCGTTCGGTTTGAAATTCAAAACGCACAACAACACACACACACGGTATAGAGTAGGTAGAAAGATTTTTTTTGTGTGTCTGTGCAACCTGAAAAAAAAGTCGAAATGATGTGAAGGCAGCAAGAAAAGATGAAAAAAAGGTTATTTCGAAACAGGAGATCTTATCAGCAGCTGAGTGTAACGGCTAGCAATAGCATCAAATGAATAAAGAAAAAAATTCTTCCTTTCAAGCAGCTCACAGCTACACAAAAGACAAGAAGACGACGACGAGAGAGAAGAAAAAAAATTAAAATTCAAGAAACATTAAAAGCATAATAAAAGAGATTTTTTTAAGTGTAGCTGATCAGTTGATAAGGCACACACCGGTGTGTATAGAGAGGCTTATAGCCTACCTTTTTCGCCTCTTTTTCTCTCTCTGCATTAGAAACAATTTTTAGTGTTTTTTTGCTTTATTTTGATTTACAGATGAAAATGAACTGAGGGGCGTGAAAAGATTTGTACAATCTGATTAAAAGCAAAAATTCTTCTGTCTTGCGAGCATTCCACACTTCGAAGAAGGTTTCTTTTACAGCAGAAAAACACTTTGCTTTTATGTTCTTTCAAGATCTTTTCTGAATGAAAAATGAAATTTTTTTATTATTATGACTATTTGGATCATTCATTTGCAGATTTCTTTTAAGTGATAAATGAATGAAGCAAATGCTTAGAAATAGATATTCTTGGAGAATTTTTTTATTATGAAAGGAGATGATTTTGATAATTTTTTCTACTTCTATAAAATTAACTAAAGCTTCTAATTAAAAATTTTTATGTCTATCATAGATTAATTTAATTTCTTAATTTTTAATTTTTAACTCAAACAATTCAAAAGTATTATTTAAAGTTGCTTAGAAAACGAGTGAATAAAAGAACTTTAGCTGCTTTAGTAATTTGAATAAGAAATTTTGTTATTTCAGATTATCTATAAAAGGTGATCACGAACTTGATTTGATTTCATTATGTACACAAATATTAGACTAACAAAAGGATTTTTTTAAAAAGAGTCGTAACTTTTACACTGAATTATTAATAACTTTTGTAAAGAACTCCTAAAAAAGTCGTCTTATTTTTATCGAAGTTCTAATAGTTCTATTTTGGTCACTATTTATTTTATTTAGGGTAGGCAACATACCGTTTGCAAACCGTTTGCGTACCTTTTGCATACCGTTTGTAAAATGGTTTGCAAACGGTATGTAAATTTTTGAAACCTTAAATGTTCGTTAGACATTAGAAGTATAAAACTTGTTTCTACAACTAAGTCATTGTTTATTTCGGTTTATTTCATTCTTTTAATATTAAATAATACATTAAAGAGTATCAAAATATTAAATTTAAGA
>JACWBX010004424.1:851-49449 GCA_014622435.1 Polypedilum pembai
AAGAAATTTTGTTATAAACTCTCGGAATAAAATGCACACTTCCGAGTTTTTTGGCTGATTGAGAAAATCAAATTATTTTGTTAATAAAAATCTTTAAAATAAAATGTGTTGTTAAATTTCTTCCAAAAATAAACTTGTTAATAGACACTGATCTGTAATACCAAAAATTCGCTTTAATCGAGTACGATGCATATGTACTGATTAATATCTAGTTTTCAATAAAAGTCTTACATTTTTGCAATAAAACGCGTTCAAATTCAAGAAATTTAAATTCAAATTTGAGCTAAAATAACCGCCACTTTTTTGTATTGGGACCCCCTGGTTGAAAAGTAAATTTCAATAATAAACAAACAAACAACAAATTAATTACAACAACTTAAATAAATTCTTAATAAATTTTTCATATTTCAATTCTTAATCTTTTACTAAACTTCTCTTTTCTGATAAGCAACTTAAGTAATGTTTTTTCTTTAACAGTTAAAGCATAAATAAAAAACAAAAGAGAGAAGTCTAAAATATTTTTTCACAAGCAAAACAAACGACAGAAATAGCATGATGAAGAAGAAAAGTGTCAAGATGTGATAAGATAGCGTTTTTTTAGAGCAAAAAGAAATTTGAACGCGCGGCGCGTGGTAGAGCGGGAAGATGAAAATAGAAGGATGAGATATGAAATGAAGTGTCATTGCAGCAGCAGCAGGAGATGACAAAGTATTTAAATTATGGAAGAAAAATGGCAATTTCATTTCGACATCACTTTTGTCATTTTCTCTCTTTTTCTTTCTTTACTCATACCACACCACACCCTACATCGCATATATGTCACACAGATATCGCATATCATCATCGTTGAATGACTTTGCCTTCTCACATAAGTATATCATGAGCAAATGATGACGATGATGAAAAAAAATATTTCAAAGTATGTGCGTGTGTGTGTGTTTAAGGAAAACATTCGTGCTCTTTTCTCATTGATTTTTGATATCACAACAAGGCGTCATCAAATATCTCATAAATAATACATTTTTTGTGGTTCGAATAAAAATTCTCGCGCCAGAGTGAAAGAAAATTCAAATTTTGACGTTTTATTGCGCAATTTTTGATTGCGAAATCGACACGGTGGCATGAGGGACATTTATTCACAGCTCGAAATTAGAATTTGCCTTCTTTTATTCACATTTTTTTCGGCTATAAATGTACTTTAATTGACGTGCAATAAATTCCCAACAAGAGAGAAAAAATTTTGCATAAAAAAGGCAAACTGAGAATCGGATTTGTACAAAAACGTTAGAATTTATTCTGTAAAAATGTTAACGTTTCAAATGTTCTAAAATTTGTTACTTTAGACCAAATATCAAAAATAATTTCAGAAAAAAAATTTTAGTACAAAATTTTATACTAAAAGAATTAGTACTAAAAGAAAATATTTTGCATAATGCATGCGAAATAGTACAAAATAATAAAAGCATCACAATTTTCTTCTTAATTGCTTTAGAAATAAAGTAGTTTTATGTTACACGTATCGCAGTATGAAAAAAAAGAAGGAAGGAAGAAACACATAAATGCAAAAAATAAATTTCGACCGCAAATTGGGAGAAAATTCAACTTATTTTTTCTCTCGAAAATAGAATTGACTCTAGAGAGAGAGAATATTATATTGTCAGAAGGAAATAGGCAAGTACGGGCACGGAAATAAAATAAAAGGGAAAAAATGTATTGCAGAAACGTATGATACCAATAAACAAGTCAATAACGTTAACGAGAGCTTCTCTTCCCTCTCTTCTTGCTTATAAATATATTTAGTCTTTGTTCGTGATCTTTTTTCAATGTACAAACATTGAGAGAGGAAATTCTTTTATCTCCTCGCTTCCAGGGTATATTTCACACATCTACAGCTCTCTACTATAGCGAGAAATGAGGTTTACATATGTAGCTGCTTATGCATGCTGAATGATAGAAAAATATTGAGTTTAAAGTGAAACTTGCAATGAAATAAACAGCGATAAAACTGCACTTACATGAACCAAAGTTGCTTTAGTTAGAGAATCCTTCTTCAACAAAGAAAATTTTACTTCCGAAGTGAAAACGAAAATTTTGATTTTCGAAAAAATCGTTAAGATTGAAAAACTTTTTTAAAAAGATTGATTGAATGTTTACATATATCTACTAAAATCGGAAAAAAAATTCAACAACAACAACATTGTGACTATCGAATTCAAAAATTTCTTATGAAGAAACCAAAAATTTTCTGTAAGTTTGTTAGATTTTTTTGTTTTTTGATAAACTTTTAAAAACGAGTTCTCGCTCCTTGAAAATAACTTTAAGTAGTAAAATTTTTACCTTAAAATTATTTTACAGTTAATTTTTTGTTCTCGAAAGATTTTTATTTTTTCAAATTAATTTTGAAAATTTTATTTTCAACTTCGAAATTTCACATTTTCGAAAACATCAAAATAAAATTTAATTTTTTAAATTCGTAATTCTTTTGGAATGAATTTCACACAGATAAAATAAATTCAATAATCATTGTGTTTTGAAAACAGAAGCAAAAAATAAAATGTCAATTTTGAAATGTCCAGAAGATGCTTTAAACTTTAAAAAAATGTAAACCCTTAACATGAAAAATTTTTCAACAAGATTTTTCTCTTCGCCCTTTCTATGTACAGTTCTCTCTTTCCTCTTTTTTATCATTTTTTATTTTTTTTAAGCGCCAGCAAAATCAACAGAATGAAACGCTATGGAAACAATAATAAGGATTTTTTCTTATCCGTTTCATTTTCTTTTGAGTATAAAATGTAGAGATGTGAGTAAAGGAAGTGAAAGTAACTTGATTCAATCGAAATCCTATTTAATAGAACATCCAATAAAAAAAGATTTCATAAAACGGCATCACAGAATGAATCTTTCTTTTCATTTCTTTCATAGCGCTGTCAATGTTATTGTCGTCAATTTCTTTTCTTCGCTGCTATGTGATGCAGAAAGGAAAAAAGAGGGAGAAAATTTTTTACTTTATGAATTCTTGTTCTTGTCTTCGTCTTAAGGGAAAACAATAACGTTTATTTGCTGCTGTCCTCCCCACTTGTAGTTTTTTGAAGAAATTGACAAGAAAAGTAAAAGAGCAAGATGAGGGACGGAAAAATGCAGTCATGTGAAGCGAATTTCATTTGACCCCCAGTGATAGAAATTTTTAAGGGAATGGTAACTTTGGGTAATTTAAAGAAAAATATATTTTGACAAAATATTCAACTTTACTTAAATTTAATGATTTTCACGTGAACAAAAAGAATATACTATGGATTTCAACGAGGAATATAAAACAAGTCAAGTTTCATCGAAATTGCTTACATTTGAATTGCAAAAAATATTTTATTGCTCGAATTAAAAAAATTAACAAAACAATAGTAGAGAGTTTAACATCCCTTTAAAATATATCAAAAAAAAAAATTCATTCATAAGAAACTTCAAATCAAGAAAACAGCACGCACATTTGTTCCCCTCTCTAAAAGTGAGTTAGGAAAACTACTTGAAGCATCAAATCAGCGGAAAATTGTCGTAAAATTCATTTTACTGTGCAATAAATAAAGCAGCTTGAATAAATGCTTTTCTTTTTGTATGTGGACAATGATGAAATCGAAAACCAATTGATATTTGTATTAATGCTGGTAGTTAGATGTCATAAAAATAAAAGACAAAATCTCCTAAATCTCCTCACAAGAGAGTTTAATTAAAAGTTACAGTCTCAAAAGAGAAATCTTAGAAAGAGAGAAAGAACATCAAGGTGGTTCCAATTGAACGCGTTTTCTTTTCATGGCTCTTGCCCATTTATATTTTATGGATTGTGGAAACTAATAAAATTAATCATGAAATAAATATACGCTCAATAAATTAAAGGAAAGGAGCATGAAAGAGCTAAAAGAGAAAAATCTAATGATTACGCATTTATGCGAGCATACACAGAGTAAAAGAAATAACGCAAACCGCCTTCCGCCTTTTCATTTTCAGATTAAGGTTTTTTTTTGCAAAGATGAAACTTTTTTATCATTCAGATCGGAATTCACGAATGAATGAATTAATATAAAACGACTCTGATTTCTTTCTCTCTGCTTACTTTTATTATTCATGGTGATTATCATTTTTGATGAAATTGAATGAAAATTAATACATCTCAGAATTATGAGTTTTTCTCATTTAATCGCTTTCATAAGTATCAGAAGAAAAGTAAAACTTTGAAATTGTTCATAAATCAAAATAATTTTGAACGTTAAAATAACAATTTGATTCTGAAATAAAATTTTTTACTTTTATCTTGAAATTTTAATTGTATTTTTTTAAACTATTTCCTAATTTTGATTTGATTTTTAAATTAATAAAACAAAATAATTTAACCAAAACAGTTTCCTTTATTAAGAACAAATGAACAGACAACCAAAATATCCCTTCAATAGCACTTTACAAATTAATGAAAAAAAAAAAACATCCGAGTCCAATAAAAGCCTTTCAATCTCAGAAAACATTAGCACAAAACATAATTTACGCTCGCAATCACCAAATAAAATTTAAAAATTCAAAACAAATCTTCAATTTGTGCGAAACGAAACCCTGTAATAAAGTAGCGGACGAAGGAGAATGGTAGAAGGGAAAAAGAGAGACATGAGTAATCCTCATAAATCAGTAAATGAAAACGGCCTAATGATTGCTTTCTTCGTACCTTTTCAAGCGCAAATAAAGACACACGCACATATAGCAACATGTTAGGCAAGCAGAGAAAGGGAGGAAGAAAACTTTTAACATTAATGCTACAGAGAGCAGAAAATGCCAAAAATTATTGGCAAAAGAGAGAAAGTCCGTAATTGAGTAGGTGCGTTCAAATGAGAACGAACTGCTGCTTCTGCCTGTGTTGTAACAAGAGGAAGAATAGGATGATTGGGTGAAGGCATAAATCAATGTGTGTTTAATTGTGCGAAAAAGCAAATATAAATGCGAAAGTGCCCTAATACATCAATTTTTGGAGCCATTAACTTTCTCAAACATGCCCCCGATGCTGATTTCTCTCTCATCTATTATCTTGAGTAAAAGATGCCCTCTGTCTTTCCAATAAACAATAGGGAAAGAAAAAGGCAGAATTTTTTCATTGATTGGGTTTTGTTGTGGAATTAATATTGAGACCTTTAGTCATTTGCTTTTCTTTGTTTTTATATTGGAAAATTTAGTAAACAAAACGTGTTTTTAAGGCTTAGATACTTATGATTTTTTTCGTTATAATGTGAAATAACTGGTATTCTTCTATAATTGATAATTTCAATACGTAATTTTCAAGGAGTGTGAGCATTTGATATTTTTTTTAGCTTTAAAATAAAATATAAAAAGCAAGAGGTGGAAGCTTTATCAAATATCATTTGAAACTTTTTATAAAAATTTTTGATTTTTATAAATTCATCAATGTTTATATAAGCATGAACACACAAACAAAGAGCAAAAATGAGAAATAAGAAGCAAGAAAGAGCAATTTAGTGCTCCCATTTTATGTTTTTTAATGAAATATAATTGTTTGAGTACATAGGAAAAAGAAAACATTAAAAAAATTGCAAAGAGTGACAATGCCTTGAAATTAAACATTTAAATTTAAAGGAAAACTTTTCATTAAAAAGGGGTGGAATTTTCTGGAATTTTTCTTGATGTAATTTAAAGATGGAATTTTTATTACATTTAGTGACAGCAATTTAAAAAGTTTTACGATCTGTAGTGATTTAAAGAAAAGTGTGTAGCAATTTGACCGAGTTAATTCTTTAGGGACTAATTTTAGAATAAAATTCATGCTCATCCTTGATTATCATAAAAATCGAATTAAAAACAACACTTGATATTCATAAGAAAACTTTCTTTCGCTCGTTAGCACTTATCATTCCCCTGTGTGAGTCTATCAAAGATTCAATTCTTTTTAAAGTTGTCCAATATTATGAGGTGAGAGGAAAAGGTCTCGATAAGATCTTGTATTCATTTGAACGATGCCAGAATACACAAACTGGCAAAAGGTCTTTCTCAATCTGAAATTTCATAAAAAAAGGTGAGAAACGAAGGAAAAAATATATAATTTTTCCATCTTCTATTCAGCAACCAAATAAGAGCGAGCGAGGGACATTTAGTGTGCGGAATAAAACAGAAGGAATTTTAAATTGGTTTGCAAGTGTGTACACCGAGATTAAATGAAATGAAGGGAAATAAATCAAAAGCGAAGAGCAGTAAAAACCTTTAGATTTCACTTTTTTCTCTTTTTCGCCTTCGCGAAATATAGTATCTTTTTTTACCACCTCACAGCTATATTTAATGCCCTTGTTCCTCAAAAAAATTTCTTCTTTCAAATTCCACAACTGACATAAAAAATGTGCCTAGCAGAAAAAAATTATGAATAAAAATTTCACGTTCTCAATTATGACGCATTTGATTAAAGACAAACTGAATAACATTTGCTTCAGTGAAATGAATAAAATTTGTAATTTTTTATCAAAAATAAATTGAGAATATAAATTTGCATCTATTCTGTAGCTCTTAGAAAAAAAATTCAAAGGAAAAATAATCATTTGTGAAAACCTTTACGTCTGCTAAATTCATTGTTTTTAACTCATAAAAGAAAAAAATTCCTTTTAACTCATTTTCATTTGTTAAAAATATATTGTTCTTCCTGCTTTTACAAATTTTTTATAAAAGGCAATAACAGTTTAAAAAAAGTATCATGTTAACAACAACATGAAAGAAAAGTAAAAAGCTTAGTACTTTCAATCATGAGTTTCATCCGTTGTGATTTAAATACTTTTTTGTACATCATTTTACTATTATTTGAACATTTTTCAAAATTAGTTTGATGAGATTTAAGGACAGTATAACGCCTTTGTTTTCGTCTACTCGACAAATTTTAAGACAAACCTTGTCTAAAATTTTTGACAAATTTTAGTTAGTTTTTTTTTCGTTAATTTTTCATTCGTTCATTAATTCTTAAATACTTTTTTCCCATTGTAAGAATGCAAACGACAATGATTCTTTGAACACAATAAAGAAGTTGAATGAAAAATTTTTGTAGGCGCGAAAAATAAACATATTTAAGAAATTTTCATTAATTATTTCAAATTTTCTATACTGGTTTTCCCACTATATTTCTCTCATTCTTTCGAATCAATCAAATACAAACAAATGAAAATCGACTCAACCTTTCAAACAAAAGACAAAAACAATTTCACCACAAATTTATCACCTGTCGAGAGCTGTGCGAATATCGCAAACTGACAATATAAAAAGGAAAAAGAAAATTCTGCATTTTAAAAAACCCAATTGTTCTCTTTCAGTCGCAAACGAATTGTTCCCGTTGTCGTGATGACGCTACTTGTGTGTATGTGAATGATATGCAAAAGAATAGAATATGAAAATTCATTGTCAATGGAAAAAAGTTTTGAGATTTTTTATTTTGTATTTCTCACAGTTGAATGGTTTTGAATGCAGTTTGAAATTTACATTTATGGTTATAGAGTAAATATTTTCAGTAAATAAAAAAATATTGACAAGAAAAAGAATCAAATTCTTGTTGTGGGTTGAATTTTTGAACACATTTGATTTTAATCTCACAAAAGCTCCATCATTCTGTTTCGAGTAAATGTAATTAATACATTTAGATTGATCAAGATACTTTTGAAGAATTTTCCCATTAAGCATTTTCTCTTGCTCACTCATATGTACCACATGTGTATAAATTTAATTCACAAAATCATTAATCTCACAAAGTGCTAATTATGATAATTGAATCATCGTCAGCGAAAATGAAGAGAAAAAAGATACGAAAATTGTGAAAGCATCAAAGTGGAACAACTTAGTTGAAAAATAATAAAAACTTCAGGCTCTGATCTTTGAACTCTTTGATATTTTCTGAATTTTTAGAATTTTTTGCTAAACTTTCAACAAAATATTAGTTTAAAATTTTAGAATTTCAAATGTTCGAATATTTGTAAATAAAAATATTAATTTTAGAAGTAAATAAATAGTTGAACATACTAGACTAATTCAATTATTTATGTTTAGTTGTTTAATCTATAATTCATGTGAATTTTCATCACCTTGAAAAAAATTTAATGGCAATAATTCATCTTTACTCTACTATGTACATAAAATATTATCATTATACATTTAAAAAAGCGGTAAAAGAAGTGTTGAAAGCAGTAACAGAACTCAATTATTCTTCAAATATTGACAATGCGACAATCTCTCTCTCTATTTTTCATTTTCTATCCAGTGCTGTCGCCTGTAAAATGGAAAATTAATTTAATTTGTTCGCATAAAGTTCTCATTTTTAATGAATTTTTTTTACTCTCTTACTCAGGAGATGCCATTAATAGCAGTGACTAAACGAGGAAAAAGATGAGATTTATGAACATCGTTTTTATTTTAATTTTTATTTATAGATCCTTTTGTGTTTGCTGTTGTGTTTTTATCGCATTTTCAGCATTCCTTCCACCCGCTATATTTATTGTCTTCTTCCTCATCGGCTCCCCTTGAAATGTTCTTTCTCTCTTTATGTTTTTAAAGGCCATTTAATCATTTAATTGTTGTGATTTATGATGCATTCTATTCTCGTCTTCTCTATGCTTTGCTGCTTTTTTTGCTATCGCATTTTTCATAAATTTTTGAAGTGCGAGTCAGCATGAAGCAATGTGGCATTGTGTGTTGAAAACAAAAGAGCAAAACGAGCACAAAAAGAATTAAAATGAATATAAAAAAGTGGTGAGCTCTCCATGAGGTGCCAGACAGTTTTTGGTACAGTCGAAAAAAAGAAAAGAGAAAATTTTTTGTTGTGCTTTCTCTTAGCAAAAATTTAAGAAAGATTGGACAGTTATGAGTCCAAAAATGCAAACTTTATTAGACTCATAAAACTTTTTATAAAAGGTAAAAAAGTTTTATAAGAATCTTAAAAATGTTTATGAGTCTAATAAAGTTTGCATTTTAGGACTCATAACTGTGCTTTATTGGCACAAACTTTATGCCAGCTAAAAAACATTTTTCTCCGTGAATATTGAATAAATTTTGAAAATTAAGAAACCATTAAGTATGAAACAAACAAAAGAATCTAAACATTTGGTTAATTTTCAAAAATATTTCAAGTGAATTTATTTGATATATTAATAACTTATTCAAAACTAGAAATAATTTAAGATAACATGACATCGAGTAACCAAAAATACATTTTGACTTTCCGTTTACTTAATGTGGCATACTCTTTTATATTTAAAGTGAAAATCGACCAAAGAGTTTTCTTTTTCTTAAGTTTCTGCAAACCAAAAAATAGGAGCCAATTCTAAGACATTTTTATATTCAATAAAAACTTTTTTTAAAATCTTTGTTGGAAAGTACATTCTCCTATGTACCCTATGTTGTACTTTATACAGTCCCCTAGAATAACCTAATAAAGTCAGTCCACATTCTGAAGTCAACTAAAGCTGTTCACATTATTTAACTTCTACGTCTCTACAATCTTATCACAAGAAAGAAGAGAGGAATCTAAAAATGTTTAATTTTTGCGTTACATGATTTATGAACAACTTCATAAGTCTTTTAGAAATACCAAATATTAGAACATTTTTTGACATACAATAGCGGTTTTCTTTTTCGTCCATAAATTTTTCATTGGAAAGGCATCATGCTGACTTGACTCAACTTTTTTCTTGTGAAGCTTTTTTTAAAAATACAATAATCATTGTGAAGAAATGTGTAGAAGAGCGGATAATGGATTAATGGGTTTATGTGCAATGGATTGTCGACAGAAAAGTTTCTGGCAATCCCACAAAACATGTAGAATGAAGAAAGTTGTTTTGCTATTGCCAACATGTTGATATTTCAAACTTGACTCATTGCAATCGAAAATTTTTAGATTCCATTTTTAAGAATAACTTTTTCAGCTAAATAGTGCAGGCCACTCTGACAATAGCAAATGGAAAAGTTGTTTCCATTCAATTTTTTTCTTCCTCAAACTTCTGCGGTTTTGCATCAGAAAATCAGTGCATGAAATCTTTATTTTCAATCTTTTATTCCCTATCATATTCATGGCCCCTTCTTCCTTCTCTAAAAATGTCAAATCATTCATCCGATCGAAATTGAAACTAAATTTATGCTTCTTATTATTTTTACTAAATGACAAAAAATTATAATCCACTGCACAAGAGAAAATTAATAAATTTTCATGCTGTTATGCGTTGTGAGAGGCGGCAAAAATTTTTACTGTCTGGTAATGAAAGAGGGGACAAATTTTCTTATTGCAAAAATTAAAGATTTAAAAGGAGGGAGAAAAGTAAAATAATCAGGAGTTATTGCTTCGTTCAATAGGAAAAAAAAAATATTTTTTGAGCCGATTGAAAGGATTAAATAGTCAATTTTATGTTCATAATCAGATAAAAAATAATCTTTTTATTTTTCAAAATAGAAATAAAATTGATTTGTTTGATAAGGAGAAAACAACTTAAAAGAAGAAGAAAAGTTCAAACGATTTTAACAAAAAAAGCAATTTTTTAGATCAAATTTTAGTTTTTAAGAATTCAAATTATTTTGTCGTTAAAAATTTTTAATCCTCTTACTTAAATTTAATTTCAAATCCATCCAATCTGTTCACATAAAAATCTTCACGTTGATATCTTCCTTTAACCAGCAATCAACTTCATATACTCATTAAATTCATTCTACTTATTTTTCCTTCTTTTCTATTATTTCGCATGACTCATGCATAAGTAATCAATAACAGGAAATCACCCTAAAACAGAAAAAATTTAGTATTTATCCATTTGCGTGATTTCATTCCATGGCAGACATAAATTATATACATTGCGAAACATGAGTTTTGATTAGAGAAAAAATCTTGAATGTAACACATAATTGAATTATTCTTGAGCACATAAATAAAAGTTTTTGCAAAAACATTTTTAATGCGTTCAAGAGACTTTTCTCCCTTTTATAATCCTACGCTTCGACACCACAAGAGTAGATTTAAGTAATTTGATTCTATTCATATACATTTAATGCTGTGGAAGGTTTTTTAAACAGAGGAGGCATAAAAACATGTTTTGTGGTTTTAAGGATTGTTTTTATGCTATGCAGTTGCAGATTATGTGAGTTATAAACAAAAACATGTGTGCACATTCATTTGAGTGTAGTATCATTCGAAAGCCTTGGGAGTAATTAACATGGAAGCTCTTTTATGTGTTATGGAGAAAAGAGGAAAAATTATAAAGATGTATGCTTTTATGTTTTCCACAACAACACAAGCCACATCATAAATGAAATCATATACTTTTACTCTTTCTCTCATATAGCCACAGAAAGTGATTTAATCTCGGAAGCCACTTATCTCTTCTGCATTGTTACTTTCCATCAACATTCATACTTATATCATCGACGCTTCATTAAGAATGATACAATTCCTCATACCATTCACATTCATGCCTAATGGTTATGCCAAAAAAATGTACTCCAATACAGAAAATATTAAGACTTTTATAACGGTTAAATTTAAAATTTAGCAAAAAAATAATAATTTTTTAACGAAATATTTTTGACGAAAAAATTAATATTAAATTTTAAAAAATCCACAATTCAATTGTATAGTAACACACCAGTATTCTATTATTTCTTGAACCAACTGTAAATTAGTACGAGAAGAAGAAAACAATTTGCGCGAAATTTCTTTCCACATTTATTTGCAATGCCATTAATGCTTTCCTCTTATATTCTTTTTCTTCTTCTACTATTTTACTATCTTTCTTTTTACATTTATCTGCGTGCGATAAAGTACATACAATTTTACAAGAAAAAAAGAAGAGATAAAGAAATAATTTCTCGATGTGAGCCAAGTAATTAAAAAAATCTCAAATGAATAATTTTTCCATTTTGTTGAGGTTGGAAGAAGAAATTTTGTACAACAACCTCCAAAAGTGCACTTAAGAAAGACGAAGAAAAATTATGACATTTGTACATTTATGAAAAAATTGAGATTTTTCTCACACAGCATGCTAACATTCTTCTTGGTTTTTATTTTGATTAATTAGTGTTAAAGACCATGTGACATTTTGAAAGTAGAACTTTCTTGCTTGTTAAGGAAAGTTTTTTGAAGTTGACTTTAATAGCATTGCATTTTGTGGTTTTTGGCAAGCATACAAAGTGGCTTGTTAAAAGGATTTTCTATTATACTGTTGAGTTTGGTTTGTTTTTTGAAAATAATTTAATTCTAAAATGCCAGTCTTTTACAAAGTTCATTGATACAACAGTGAAAAGGTTTCCATAGTTTTCAGCAACTTCGTCATTTTCCTACTCTTTGAAAAATGACAAACAGAGAAAGAATTTTTTCATTTCATCACAATCCAAGCATTTTTTTATTCTCATATGTCAACATATATATAGTTAAGTGATGTTTTATGTCAAAAAAACTTATTATTTCTCAGTCTTTATTTTTAAGCTCAGTACTTAATTTTTAAGTGCTCAGCATTTAGTTTAAAATATGTCGTGCTCAGCACTTACAAATTAATTATTATTTTTGTGTTGAGCACTCGAATTTTGGTGTTTTAGTACTCAGTATGTTAGTTCGGGATTTTCACATTCTCAAAAATTAAATTTTATTTGAAATGGAAAAATTCTTGAGAAAATTATCAAGAAAAAATCCTCTACTGCTAGTATCAACATATTTCATCATTCAGTCTCAATTTCATTTTAATATTAAAAAATTCCTGGCAATTTTGCAAAAAATTTCAAAACCTAACATACTCGCATACGTGCATTCAAATATTCCAATTTATTTTACACCCAATTCACACTCTTGAGCTCAACATGTTTCACTCTCTGTGGGGTGCTCATTTTGGCAGAAAGAGAAAAGAAAATTTTCTTTTTTGGCAAGCATCCACGTTCACCACGGAAGAAATTAATTCGGATCATTAAAATTTAAAACTCGAATACGTGAATCATTAGCTTCATGACTTAAAATGAAGAGAATGTCATTTTTCGAAACATTAATCCTCTCTTTTCATGTGGCTACCACCGTTGCTTCTATCACATTCCTTTCAATTGTATTGCAAGCACAAAAGCTGAATATTGTTATGAGGAAACTTCTTCAATAGACTTCTTCCTTTCGGCTTTTATGACATCACGAAACACTGGATGGCAGGCGAGACGAAGGCAAAAATTTTAAAGATTTGCATCACGTATTTTATTTTAATTTCATCCCTAGTAATTGCACTTTGAAAACATTTTCCTTCGCCTGTGCTGTTCATACATGTTCTGTGGCCTTTATTAAGCAAAATACACATGGCACTACCATGTAAAATGTTTGATTTTGAAATAAGGCAATGAAACTCTGTTTGACAGAAAAATTTAAATTTCACAAGTAGGAGATTATTATCGCTCGCATCAATAACTTTTTAGCCTTAAAACTTTTAAATTCGCAATGAATGAAACAATATTTTAAATTTTTAAAGAAACTTCGAAATGTAAACAAAAACAAGAGAAATGAAAACAAACCATTTTAAAATGAAATTTGATATAAAGTCATCGAAACTTTAGTCGGATTTTAAAGAAAGAAAGAAAGTTTGCCTAAAATTTTAATTATTGATTATTTTTTGAATAAATTTTTAATTTTTCAAATATCGAGATTATAGTTTCTTAGTTTTGATTTAAAACCCTCTTATTTGCTATAATAAACGTGATTCAAGTAAAATTAACTAAAGTGATAAAGGAGGAGCGACATGTGAATAGTTATTAAATGTTTTATGTTACATGCATAAGTGTCAATTCAACAAATGTTTTAGAGTGAAAAAAAATCGTGACAAATGCGTAACTAATTGATGTAGCAGCAGTAAAAACTGGGAAATGTCAATTTAATTGCACATTCGTGTCAGATAAAAAAGACCTCTGTGCATTCCCACATAATGAAGATTATTGGGTGAAATTTTATTTTTAATCACACTCACACCTCCTGTGAATCTCATTTTCTCCCTTTTTTCATAATTTAATCACTTGTATGTTTGTATACAGAAACATGCAATAAAAATTGATAGTAATTGTTACTTTTATTAATAACAAACACATTCACACACAATATGACATTAAAATTAATTAAAAACCTTTTTTCGTTCAGCACGTTTGACAAGCGTAAAAAGTGAATAAATGAAAAATTATTGATGGTTAACAATATTCTTTGGCAAAATTAATTTATTGAAATTTAATGTCAAAAAAGAGTTTAATTAATAAATTATGATTCATGTCAATTACTTAGATTGCATTTTGATTAAAATATAAACTCATTTGATTGATGATTAAATTAAATAAAACTTTTTAAATTAAAAATTCAGCAAAAACTGTTTATTTATCGTTAAAAAATTTTTCAAATTATATTCATAAAAATACTACTTCGGTAGGGCTCGGCAAAAACAGTTAGATATCATCAATAACTGACATTTGATATTTAATTATTAAAATTTAAGCTTTTAAACAAAAAGTCAATCTAAATTTTAGAACATACATTGTATGTTTCCATGTGAAAAAATTCTTTTTTTCATTTATTTTCCGAGAAACCTTTAAAATGTAAATTTTAAATGTAAGGTATTATATGCCTACATTAATAGCTCTCTCCCAACCACATCAAAGTTAAAAAATTTAATCATTTTCCTCTCTCGTACCGCATACTCAAACATATGAGCATTTTCTCAACAAAAAATTCACTTTTGGTTCAAAACACACACGCATTTTATTGATGATAGAAAATATTTATTTATACAAAAGCCCATCTCTACAAAGTGCGAAGATTATTTTTACTTGGTTTATACAACCTCAATCTACTTAGCCTCTTAAAGAAGGCAAGAAAAAGAAATGGAAAAGAAAAGGGAAATATAGAGAGAAATGATAAACACCAGACATTATCTTTTTATGAAATAAAGCATTTAGGTAGTGATGGGAGGATAGGGAGAAAGAAATTCCATCTCAAATTCTGATATCGAAAAGGGGGAAACAGCTTTAAGAATGAAAATTAAAAACATCTATAAGTTTCGATCTTTTCTATCAAATATGAAGTTTCTCAGAGATTTTTAGTGATTCAATACTGAAAACTTCAATGCATTTCTTTCTGCTAGTTCAAACTCTCTTGTTTAATGACTTCAATATATTATTCAGTTCTTAATTTGTTCATCAATTAAAATTTATTATTTTTTAATAAATTTTGGCTCTCTCTAAATTATCTCTTTCTCGTGAAAGATATTTTTCCCCTTTGGAATATTGTTAGTGTGTGAAATGTATGTGTGAGAAAAACACATATCAAAAAATGTAGATGGATTGAAGAAGAGAAGTGAGGAAAATCATATAGAAGAGGCAAAAAATCAATAATGCCTAAGGGAGCGATAAAGTTAAAGCAGAGAAGAGCAAAAAAAACCAAACTCACGGCTTCAATGTATACATATTGAAAATGCGAGCTGAGTATATTGGGAAAATTAAGTTGTTTCTCGAATCCTTTTTTACTGTTCGATACAAAACAAAAAAAAATGGAATGAGAAAAACTGGCAATACGATATGGTTCAGTGCGAGATTCCTTGACAGCCATGTAGCGTTATGGCATGGCATCGACTCCCAGGTATGCAGAAAAAAAGCGGTTCACCGTCATTATATATCCTTGTCAAGTTCTTTTTTTCCCTTGTATCCCAAAAAAAAGTTTTTCTCGCATTTTATTATTTTCATTGCTTCTTCCGTTTTCCTCTGTTTATGCTTCGTTTAGATTTAAAATTGAATGTGAAAGTTTTATAACAATCTCGCTTATTTGTATTCGAATCTATAGACAAGCTCATAAAATATCAGAAAAACGAAAAAATTTGCATAAAATACTAAGAAAGAAATTTTTAAATATAACGTTCATTTTAAATTCAAATAACTTTTTAAAATTTTATTGGCCGTTAAATTGATGAAATTATTTCTATAATTTCCTAAACTAACAAAATTTGTCTTTTGTTATTTAAAATGACATTCTGTCACAAAAATCATGTGAGTCTATTGTAAAGAAATTTTCCTCACGTTTCACTAAACCATAACGACTGCATTTCTGTAGAACAAAAAAACTTTTTTCTCAAACATTCAACCAATTTAACCAACAAAGCAATCAATTCTAACCAAGTTCCATTATCATCATTTTTTGCTTCAAGTGTTTACTTCACACTAATGGTTTTTATCTGCAACTAACAACTAACAGCCAATGCCAACAAAACTTCATTTCCTACTTCCGATTTCACTCAAGCTCGCTCAAATTACTCGAAGGAATGTGTCAGAGAGAAAGACAAAGAGTTATTTACATGATTTATTCATCACTTTCTCGGGTTGGATGTCACACGATTCTGTTTTCTTTAAGGCCTGCTTCACTCCAATGCGTGACGATATTAAATTTGTTAGAACACTCAAAGAAAAATGTTACTAGAAATTAGTAATTTTGTATGGAAAATTTCACTAACGTCTAGTGAATATATGCCTTGCTAAACTTCTAGCGTAATTCACTAGAAGTTAGTAAATTATTCACTAACAATTCAGTGAAATTCACTAATAATATGGTAAAATTTTTCTCTAAAAATTTCGCTATATTATTAGTGAAAATTACTAAAAAATTAGCGAAAAATCGGTCACCCATCTAAGTAAAAAATTACTAAGATGTTGCTTTACTTCTTGTGACTTGGTCTTATCCAAGTTACCAAAGTAACTAATTTTTCTTGTGATGAAAATGACAAAATCATTTGATATTGTTGTTAATAATTAAATTAAATTTTTTTAAAGTGAAATAAGAATTTTACATTTTTTATGAATTAAATCATTACATATATTCAAAATTAATTGTAAATAAATTTTTATTTTGGTATTTTTTAAAAAAGATTTTTCGCTAATATGTTAGTGAAATTTACTAAATTATTAGCAAAAAAATTACTAAATTTCTAGCAATATTCACTAATTTTCTAGTAAGGTAAATATTCACAAGATTATTAGTGAAATTCACTAAAAGCTTAGTAAAAAAATAAAATTTTACTATTATTTTAGAAAAATTTACTAATTCTTAGTGAAGTCGTTATCATTAAATTTTCGCTAACATTCTAGTAATTTATTTTCTTTGAGTGAACAAGCTCGAAAGGTTTATTATCATTTCCTCATTGGGTTTAGCTTTAGCCATGTATGATATGTAAATTTATTTATTTGTTTTACGTGACATGGAGAAAATAATGAGCTCTAATTGCCAATAATTTAAGTTTTAGAACAAGGATTGTAAACTTTTTTGTTTCAAAATTTTATTTTTATAAAGTTTTATTAATAAAAGCTCTTAAATTTAGTATCAACAAAGTTATTTTTGTTAAGATTTGTTGAAATAAAAGACTAAAAAAGAAATCTAAACTTGTAAACAAATGGAATTCAATTTCATGAAAAATTTCGAAATTTAAGCATTTTCATGTCGATCAAATGAGTTATTTCACTTTCGTTTATCGTTTTAAAAAGTTTAGCAGCATATCCTCATGATAAAGAGAAACAATGAAGCCATAAAAAGACAAAAACACAATAAATCTTTAAAAAAGAGAACGAGCACGATAAATACAAGTGTGCCAGAGTAGTTATCCATCATGAGTTTCTTACAATAAAGAATGAGAGAGAAAATAAACGCCATAAACGATGTTATTAAGCAACCCTTCATCGCAGCTCACAAAAGATTTACAATTTTCTTTGAATAATAAATTCAATTCTTTTTAAGCAAAACGAAAAATGGCAAGGAAATTTTTGTGGGTGATAAAATCCTATCAGAAAAGCCATTAAATGAAGACATAATGGCGTAGAGGCATGTAATATGTATTGTGTTTATTATTTTCAAGCAAAAGTTGTTTATTTATTTTTATTGACAAAACAAAACAGCAAAAGAGAAAATTAAAGATTGAGAGCTCCAAGCAAAGTGTGGACTTTAATGTTATTCCTAGGAGTAAATCATGGTTCGGAAGTTTGTCGATTAATATTTTACAATGTTTGTGACATTAAATGGACTTTATTCATTGAACTTGACATTCTCAGGAAGTTGCTGAAATTTAACATTAATTGAACGATACAGAAGAAAAATATGAATTTTTCCGAATCATGAAAGGATAAATAAAAAAGAAAGTAGAACAAGAAATCACATTTAAACTTTTAACTGCTCATTTTTATGACTTTAAATATGATTTCTGTTCCACTTACTACAATTGTTTATGCAAGAAAAATCATCAGAACAAAACAGTAAACAACAAAAGCTATTGAAACTTTTAACTTTGCAGGCACTTACTCAAATAGCTCGATTTATCTGATTAAATATTAGATATTTATTTTTTAACACTAGAAACCATAGTTATAAATCAAATATAATGGATATATAATCGAATATCATTTGAAAATTCAACTCAATTCACATAAAATTAATTATTGCAACAAAAACAGTAAAAGCCATTGTAATATGACAGCATATATGACGGAAGCAAGAGGAAATTATTTATGGAAAATTTTTATTCCCATTTTGATTTATTTTGGTAGCAAAAAATCCACTTGTCTTTTACATTATGTGTGTATGTATGTCTACTCAAGGGAGGTTGATTGCAAATTAACTGTCATTTTGTATTCAAATTTTAATGAAAAATGTAAACAAATATTTCAAATAAACTTTGAAAAAGAAGCTCATTGTACATAATCTAACAATTCTTTTTATTATAACTAGATTAAATTATGTAATGCTAGTAACCTTGTAACAATTTTTGTATTTAATTTTGTTTCTTAAAATTGCCAATTAATTTGTTTCTTTGCCTTGTTTTTCCCTCATATTTTTAAATTATCAACTTTGTTCCGTTCAAATAATGTTTGCATTACCAGAGTTTTAATATAAAAATGAATGTCGTAATTTAATTTCATTAACTCGTGATACCTTTGCCCAGGCTAAAAGTAATTTATCACATGCATACAAAGAGCTAAAAAATTTTGAACTCATTTATTTCCATAGCATCAGGACTTGGTGCATGAACACCAAATTATTATTAGCCATCCAGCCATAGTTTTTGATTTCTCTCTTTATTTCGACTTTGTCGAGCGTAAAGCTACAAATGTATGCGAAATAAATTTTTTCTACCGCTATCAGCCTGTGATGCCGGATGGTCGGTTTTGCAAAAATAATTTTGTATTTTGAACTACGGGGTAGTAAAAAATATAATGTTTTACTAGTGCCCACATTCACTAACCGAGAAATATTGAGCGAAAAGATCACAAAAAATGTTGTTCATGCAACGATAAAATTACAATAGCTAGCAATAAATATTCATTGACTGCCCCTTTTTTCGGTCGCCACGTAAAATTTATTCATTGATTTTTATTTTACCAATCTCCACCCACTTTCTTTTTATTTTCTTTCCTCACCCTACTCGTTGATTTTCTTGAACAAACCGAAAAATAGATAATAAATTTTATTCCCTTTTTTCTTTCTAAATTGATGGATCTTGGGTATCCTTTTTTTTTCTTCTCTCGATAACCATAACGATGATGATGGTTTGTTTGCTGTTGTTGTTGCTTTTATAGACAATACATTAGTCCTTTGGGAAAATTTAAATTACGTATTTAAAAATTGTAATTTCAGTCTCAATTTTTGATCTTGCTATTGAACTGAATTGTAGTTTAAAAGTCTTTCAATTAAAATCCATCAACGAAAAATTTCATCAAACACTTTTTTTAAAATCACCCAAATAAATTCAATTAACAATTTAATCAATAAAAGCTTAAAACTCAATTAGGTAGCTAAAAACTATGATGAAATATGTTTTATTTGATTTACAAAACACACCCCTGTTGCTTCATCGTCCTTTTCTCTTTCATCACTGTTGCTGTTGTCTGCCTGACTCCTGCATAAAAAAGAGATAGATTTTCCTTTTGATGTCCGAGCAAAACTTTTTCATTCATTCTCTCTCATTTTTTTAGGTTGCCTATTGCTTTCTGCTGTGAGTTATCTCTCTCTTTATTGTTTTTTGCCTTGGCACAATAAATTTATAATACACAATACATGGCATAGCATCATAACGAACAATATAAAGCATTGATTATTAGATTAAAAGGCCTAAAATTTCTCATACTCTTTGTATGTGTGTTAAAGCTCACTGGACACAAAGGCAGGACAAGAGAAGATAAAAAATTGTGATGATAAATCTCATTATCCATATTTTTTCATGAAAAAATAATAACTCCTCGATTTAAATCAATTATCTCTCTCTCTCTGCCTTGCTCTGACTCTGAACACTGACTAAAAGTTTTCATATCTTGAATGGATCATAAAAAAGTATTATTAATGTAGATTTAATACCTCACATTTAATATTTCATGATGAAAATTGGTCGACTATGACATGGATTTATCACCGTTTTTAATCAAATTACATTAAATATTGTAGTCATTCGTCTGCTCACCTGACACATGTACATATATACATATAAATTTGAACCTTAATTAATTTTAAAACTATCTCACAATAGAAGAATTTTCCTTCCTTCCTTCCTTTCTTTCTTTTTTTGTGCCTTATTAATCTTATAATGCGAATTAGTTGAGTAAACATGCATGAAAGAAAGAAAATAAAAAGAAAAGGGTGCCAGATTGTTATGAAAACAACACCTGATCAACATTCAACCTTTATTACTTGTAATTTTTTAGAACTCAACATTTGCTTGCTGTTTTTTCTTGTGACAGATTACTTTTGTGCTTTACTAGGTAAATGGAATGAAAGAAAAAAGTTTTCATTTTAGAGCATGTTGAAAGAGCAGCAAATAAAGTAAGAAGGCAAACTTTAAAGTTATGATTGTTTTCATTTCTCTTTAAAAAGAAAATTTTTCATGTTAAACAAAAAGCATGGTGTTGACAAATTTTGCCATTTTCCAAATTTAGCATGCTTTTGATTAAAATCTAGTGAAATTAATCTAAATATCAGCAGTTAATATTATGTAAAAAATATCAATTTTAATTTATTTTTAGTTTTATAGAGCAAATTAAACATTTCTCCAATCAACTCAATATTCATCACAGATTTAATTAAAACTAGTAATTACTCTGTAATCTTCATCTTTAACAAGCTTTCTCGTTGTCTAGTCTATTTTTTCATCTCGTGTCATTCAAGTTAAGAAAAAACACAGCAGAATTTTCTCATAGATTATTGACAATATTTTAAGTCATTAATCACAGAACGTGAAGCGAGACGAGCAAATATGAAAGTGCAATATAACGATTACAATTTCTATAATCTATAGCACATTGAAAATGCAGCAGACATCATCCACAATTTCTATATATACTCGAAAAACGAGAGAGCAAAAAAAGTGTGATACCATGGAAAAAATCAAATATTTGTCGTGAGTGTGTGAGTTCAATTTCTATAAAAGCAGAGTGGAAAGAACAAACTATGATAGCAGCAGTAACAGCACTAGCTCCAAGAATAAAGAAGAAAAAAGTGACACACGATTCGACATGAAAAATGACTTTAACTGGCTTTTGTTGTGAATCTCACAACGAAAGAGAGAAAACGACGAGATTGAAGCACAATAGCAAGGGCAGATATGCATCCAAAAAGCTTAAAAAAATTATTCAATATCGGTTCGACAATTTCTCATTCCCTTCACTCGCATACATACACACATATCGTGGATGTTGTTTTTATAGCTATAAATTTACTTTTTTTCCATCGCCTGTATTGATTTTTTGATATGTGAATGCTCATTCATGAAATTCCGGCGAGTGAGTGTGTGTTTGGGCATAAAACAGCATCAATAAGCTTTCCTTCTTATACACATCAATAGAGAAGGAAAAAAGAAAAACTCAGGAATTCTTCGAGAAATTGATATGCTAGTGAATTTTTGGACGTGAAAAAAAAAACATTTTCTCGTTTTCTCTCGATTGCTAGAAATAAGCGTGATGATGTGAATGGCATAAATGCTATGAGAAGCGAGAAAATATTTCATGATAAATCACGGTGGCAGCAGTAGAAGAAAAAAATATGAATGTGTCAGAATTACATTCACTTCTTACACCGAAATATGTGTATGACATGGTAAATATACTTCGACTGATTGATAAATTTTCTTAGTTTATCATTTAATTGCTCAATGAGTTTTTTGCTTACATTTAAAATTTCATTTAAAAAAATTATTAGTTTTTAGATTACAAGAAATAAGCTAAATTAATTTGAGTTTCATTACCTTGATTTGATGATGTCATTCAATATGAAAGCATTTTAACGGAAGTAGGGATCGCAATATAAGAGTGTGTTTGTGTACGATATACTATACAAAATGTCATAACAAAAAAAGAAAAAGAGAAGGAGTAAAAAATTAATTAAATCTGTTTTCCTTCAACGCTCACTCAGTCACTGACTTCATCTGCTTCTTGCCGATAAAATTTCTCCTCTCCTTTACACACAATTTTCCTCATTTTGCACAACATTACATTATTAATAATAATGACGCTTTACTGAGTAATATTGTGCGATGTTGATTTAATACATTCAATAAAAACAAATTTGTAATACTTTTCCATATTGATGATGTTTGTATGAAATTCATCTTTTATTATTTTTTATGGGAATTTTTAATATGTTTTTCTGCACGAAATCTTTTAAATGTAATTGACTTCTTTCCGCATGTGTATATTAAAATACGTGTGTGTGTGTGGGAAGATTTTCTAAGGAATTTTTTAAAGCGAAATATAAGCCACGTCAGCAATGTTTGTGTTTGCATAGCAATTAAACTCTTTGTGAATAAAATGAAATGCATTAAGAAATCACTTTATTTTGAACTTAATTTTTATTCTTTACTTATTTATCCAATTCTTCGAAATATATTTTCATCATCATTATAATTTGTTTCTTACTGAAAGACTTCAGGCAATTGCTAATTACAGGAGAAATAAAAAAAACATTTAAGTCGACTGACTCATTTAAATTCATTCATTGAAAAATTGAAAATTCCATCATTGAAACATTCAATTAGCAATGAAAAGTTAAAGTAACAGCAGCAGCTTCATTATCTCCTTCCCTTTTCACAATCAATATTAATTTTCTTATTATCCATTATTAAAAATTCTTCTTCGAAGAACTCATAACAATAATTAATCAAAATTTATGTGCGAGAATAAAAAAACTTCTAAAGTTTCCATGACTCTGCATACTTGCTCTTTACATCCTCCATTCATGATGAATCAAGAGTGAAATACAAGAATTTAATGACTTTCATTCTTGTTATTATTGTTGTTGTGGATACCAATAATTTTCTCAACTGTTATTCCTTTACTCTCTCTCTCTTACAATCTTTCTTTATATCGATTTAATGGACAGGAAAAGAGAAAAGTGATGGAAAAAGTAAAAGAGTAAAAAAGTTTTATTTTCATACCTGTAGATAAAAATCTAATTGTAATTTCAATTTAAAAGAATTATAATTAATATTCATTTTGTCAGATAATAACAAACATCTCCTTAAGATGAGAAATATTTCAAAGAATGAAAGAATTAAAAGAAATTAATCTAAGTATTTAACAGTTTCTGATTAGTTATAAAGTATTGTCTTTAAAAAAATCTAAATGGGTCCAAATAAAATGCGTTATTAAGTCAGTATCAGAAGAACGTTAGACTAATTTCAATATCTAACTGTATCTAAAAAAGGACGACTCCGCTGGTAATTATTTTCTTCCTTTTTCTTCTCGCTGCGACATAGCAATTAAGCAATGTTCACTTTTTTCTATTAAAGAGATTTCATTTAGAAAGGGAACGTAGAGCGAGATGAAGGAAAGGAAAATATGCTAAGTGTGTATGTTTGTATAAATAGCATCCGCCTAGGCTGTAAGGAAGAAAACTCATTGTTAATCCAACTCCAATTTAATTACATTTCTGAATGATACTTTTTCCTCTGTGCTCACTGTTGCTGCTCCGGTTCTCTTTTTTTATATGCTGTAAATATAAATTATAATTAGAGTTAATTTAAATCAAGATACTTTCAGTTGCAAAAAGGAGAGATGGGAAAAATTATAATTGAAGCAATCCTATGCTGCTGAAATGCTGGTAGTGATAATATCGCATAGTAGAAGGGTTAAATAAACATTGTCTAATATCTCATCTCCTTAACTCTCGTTCTTTCACTAGATATATATATAAATCTACTTATGTATCATTTACGCTTGTTGCGTAGCGCAGAAAAGGGTATTTGAAAATGTCACTTGCCATAATTGCCGCGAAATTAGATTAAAACACTTTACAGAGTGTCACGCGGCGTCAAAGCTGATAAAGAAAGGGGCAAATAACAAACTTTACTGTCACACGCAAATTAATAAATAGTTAATGTGAAGCGACCAACAACAATCAAATGAAAATAAATCCCCGCGCTACCATAGCTTAATCGTCCCTCATTTTATTACTTTGAATGTTTGCTATAAGCCTCAATGCTGCAAATGTAAATTAAATCAACAATTGCCAATTATTGTTAAAAGTGTTTGTATTTTTTTGTAACTGATGGTCATAAATTCTCTATTTTAGCCACTTTTCTCCCACTTCAAAAAAATTCAACCCTTTAAGTGATATATTATAGAAGGTGTAGACACTCATTAATGATCATATAATCATCAAAATTAAAAATCTAAACTAATTTTTGTTGAATAATATCAATGTTGAAAATGTAAACAAAAGATCCAGAAATTGTCTATTGATTTCAAAAAATAGTAAAAATTACTGATTACTTAGGGTGTCTATTACTTGAATTGAGTATATACTCCCACAGTTGTTTCATACCTACAATATGGTAAAAATAACGACGCAGAATGGACGACGAGGATGGTGAAAAAATTTGTTTACTTCGATAGATGTATGCTACAACAAGAGAATGCATATTAGTGAAAACCCACCATCAGACGATTGTAGGGAATTATGCAAATGTATTAAATTGCACTTTACACCCATTGTTCGTGGTAGTATTGTAGTAACAAAACATCATCAAAAAGTCTACTATATGGCGTCGCCATAGGTCTTTGCACGCAAAAAAATATATAGAACGAGCGAGATTCTTCCTCTATATTATTTTTATAAATATTTATTGCACAACTTTATAGCATCAAGAATGAGTGAGAAGAGAGTAAAAAAGTTTTAGCAAGCACTTTTTACATGTTTATTTAGCAGCG
This sequence comes from Polypedilum pembai, assembly GCA_014622435.1. NCBI lineage: Eukaryota > Metazoa > Arthropoda > Insecta > Diptera > Chironomidae > Polypedilum > Polypedilum pembai. The sequence continues at coordinate 26,070 of JACWBX010004424.1, forward strand.
AATAAGCGCCCGCTACATATTGTTATATGTGTCAGGAATGAAGAGAAGAATATTCAGCAGGAAAGCAAACTTACTCATGTACTCGTTCGTTTTCATGTTTTCTCTCACTCTCTTGAGGTGTGGTAAACATTTTATGTTCTGAAATTAAATGAAATGGATTTTTATGTGTCAAGTTTTTCCACTTTGCAGTTTTACAAGCAATGCATGTAAGAATTTATTCCGCATATATAAAAATGCAACAGAAGATAATCGTTGTAAGGTGTTTTATGAACAAGAGAAAAAAATGTATTTTTCATAATATTAAATTATTCGTAGTGTAGAAAACATGTCGATTGCCATCGATAAAGGCCATAATAGCGTGATGACCTGAGGCAAAAGAAACTAAAATTAAATAAGATATGAAGTGTTTGGCTTTTAAATAACGTGTTTTTTTAACACCTTAATAGCATGCCAACATGAAGTAATGTCAAAAGACGTTAGCAAAGTTTCACGATTTAAAATTGGTGAATTTCTCCTCTAAATTTCCATTACAACATAACTTGACTAAAGTGAGGAAAAATGTCGAGTTGAAAGGATATTTTCAATGTTTTAACGAATGTTTCATGAAAACATGAATGTTAAGGCCGTACTTGAGTACATTCCAGTCAAGTAAAAAGGATTTTCTTTAATGTTGCATTGTAAATTTATCGAATTGTTTCATTAGTGTTTGCAACAATATGAGAAAATATTATGAAAATGAAACAGCAGATTGATAATGTTATTGAACCACACTTACATAGTAATATTACAATAATAATTTTCATGATATATAAGCAGAATTTAGAACAAACACTTCATAACATTGAACTAAATTTAAAACTGAAATACAAAGAGTATATGTTAAACGTATTTGTTTCTCTTATCGTGAATAATAAATCGTTTTTGATAAAATAAATGGACACGAATCAATATTAACTGTACTAACATTTATTTTTAACGCTAAATAATTAAGTAGCTAATGTTCATCACTAAATAATTTTATGATTATTTTCTGAGCTCATAAATGTTGAGTATCTTGTGCTCAGCACTTAATGCTTAAATGTTTTTGTGCTCAGCACTCAATGCTTAAATGTTTTGTACTCAGCACTCACCGTTTAAATGTTCTGCGCTCAGGACTATACGCAAGCAGATATATAGTCAGCACTCTGAGCATATAAATTTTTCAAAGATAAATCATTTTATTAATCAATAAAGTATTGTTTGACAATATTTAAACACATATTCCTGTTAAAGTAAAATCAAATTAATTTCTTTAGAATTAGAAAAAAATATTTAAGTTTTGATTTTTTATTAATAAAAATCGTCATCTTCTTACATTCAAAAATTAGCATTGAACACTCTAATATGTGAGAGAAAAATAAAAAAAAATGAAAAAGGACATAATTAATTCGACTCTAATTGGTGTGTTGTTATAATTTTTTTTTTAACTCAATAATTCATTGTTAGAATTTTTTGTATTTCAATCATTTAATTTTTTTAATAGATTTTCAGCATTATTAGAAATGAGCATCGAAACAAATTTAGTAATAAACAAATTTTGGTCATTTGATTTCATCAGTAATAATATAGCAAAAAAACGTGTTAAAATTAATTGCTTTTCTTGCAAAATGATATATTTTTATCTTCATTGTATGTGTGTGTAGTAAGTTGTAGTTTCTCTTCTTTTGCTTCATCATATTCAAACAACACATGGTTTAGTCAAATATTTAGTGTCTGCGTTCACGTACTGGGGATCTTCGGCGATCATAGCGTTCAGGTGACCCACGGCGATGTTCTCGATAATCAGATCTATCATAGTTACGAGGCGGTGAGCGTCTAAAACGATCGCTGTCATGTCTGTCACGCGAACGAGTTCGAAAATTGTCATATCTATCGTAATAACGAGTTCTCTCTCCACGCAATGGACTTAAATGACGTGGTCTTTGGCCGCGCATGTTGTCTCTTCCTCGTTTTCCTCGATATTCGCCTGCTTGTTGAAAATAAAAAGGTAAATAAAACATAAACCAAGTAAAGTTTTAAGAAAACATTATCAGAACGCATACCTGGAGTGCTTACATGAGGACCTTCACTTAATGAATAATCCACGCGAATTTGCCGATCTTTGATCTCTATTCCGTTGCATTCATTTAAGGCAGCAGTTGCATCTCGTTGCTTATTGAAATACAAAAAGCAATAGCCTCGAAATCCTCTTGTTTTTGCGTCTTTCACCATAACAATATCGTCAATTTCGCCAAAACGCTCAAAAACGTCACGAATTTCATCTTCAGTCGTACGAACATGTAAATTAAAAACGCCCAAGACTCTTGAGGGCTCCTACATTTTATTATATGAGTGATAATATTTTTAAATGAGTCATTGTATGTATGTGTTTAAGCGATAAGTTGTAGTAGTTTATAATTTTGTTACTTACAAGATTTTTACGACTTATATCAGTTGTTGCAGGTGAATTTCTTCGTCTGGGTCGGCCACCGCTACTTCCATTCTTTTCAAACGAACGACTGCGCTCCCTTTGGTATCTCGAGCGTTTTGATGGTGGCGAGTCATGACGAGAATTATATCTGTATGACGATGATGAAGAATATTGCGGTGGTGTGGTTGTTCGTTGTGATTTCGAGGTACTGCTAGAAATTGAAAATTTGATTTTGAAATTATTGAATTGTTGTTGGATTTGTACAGGCAGAAGAATTTGTATTTGAAACGCACTTGTAATTGCGGTATCTGGAAAGCGAACGGCTTCTCGATTTTGGTCTGATGTGTTTTTAGCAATGACGGGAAGTTGAAGAAAAAAAATAAAAACAAAAAGAAGATAAAGAAAAAGCGAAATTTTAAAAACCCTAAATTCGTCATCAATCCACCCCAAAACTCACAAATGATTGTCGCGCGACATTACTCAAGTCCTGAATGTTATACTAAACTAGTTTTTATGCTCTGATTACTCTTTTAAATAGTGGAAATTGATTTTATTAACTTTTCTCTCCGCTCTCCTCGCCGGTTATTTCAATGAAACGCGCTGACATAAAAATTAGCTGAATAATTTAAACATTATTTGAAATACGTTACATGCTGAATAAACTATTTTAATATCATTTAATGTATTATACAACTCAATCAATTCACTGATGAACTAACTTTCTACTTTAAAATATCTTTTATGCTAATTATTTGATTAACTTTTAGTATAAGTTAGTTAAATAGGCTAAAATTTTGTTTTGTGCAATATATTTCACACGTAAATAAACAAGAGAGTGTCTTGCCTACGTTTTGACGTTCAATTTATTTATGCTAAAACTCTTTTTAAGAATGCCTTTCTATGCAGTAGCAAAAGGCAAGGAAATAGGCATTTATAATACTTGGGACGATTGTCAAATACAAGTAAAAGGATTTAGTGGGGCAGTTTATAAGAAATTTAAAACAAAAGCAGAAGCAGAGGAATTTATTGAAAAGAAATCTGAACCAGTAAAGAAAAAGCGCAAAATAGAGTACACAGAAGAAGATGAAATACGTGATATATTAAAATTCGTAGAAACATGTGAAGATGATCAAATTTCACCATCAGAGGAAAAAACAACAAAATCAAATCAGACGATAAAGAAAGATTATAATAATAAACCCAAAATAAAAAGTGAACTTCCAGGGACAACTACTCCAAAAAAATATGGAAAATATATGTTTAATGAAGATGCTAATGGCTTTGTTCATGTTTTTACAGATGGGTAAGGATAAAATTATTGTCTTTACTCATTATTTTTACTCATTTTTTAATGCTTTAGCTCGTGTGAAGGTAATGGATCAAAAATAGCACGTGCAGGATTAGGAGTGTATTTTGGAAAGGATCATCCATTAAATGCAAGTGAACCAGTAAAAGGAAAAGCAACAAATAATGTCGGTGAAATACAGGCATCAATAAAAGCTATTGAATCTGCACAAAATTGTGAAATACAGAGATTAAACATTTTCACAGATTCGCAATATCTAATGAATTCAATTTGTATATGGTTGCCAAAATGGAAGAAAAATAATTGGATGTTAGCTAATCAAAAAGAAGTAAAGAACAAAATCGACTTTCAAAAACTTGATCAACTAATAAGTTCTGGAAAAATGGCTGTAAAATGGTCCTATATACCAGCACATAAAGGATATGAAGGAAATGAAGAGGCCGATAGATTAGCAAAAGAAGGTGCTCGAAGATATAGATTTTAAGCAAAAAGTTTATTTAATAATAGAATTGGCAAAAAATACATAAAAACTTAATCAGCTCTAGCTATATAATGTCTATCATTAATTTTAAAAGATCATGGTTTATAATTCTCCCATTTCCGGTGATTTAGTTTGTTAAAATCATCACAATTTTCTGCTATATTTTTCAAATAAGTTGCTAGTTTGAGTAGTTCTTTATCTTTCGCCCTGTTTATATGACAATTTCGAAAAGGTGCAATACGCAATCCTGATTTGGGGTTCATAAGAAAATTTCTACGAATGTCGTCGAACATTATCGTATTTTTACTTGACCACTCTTGATATTTGCCCCAAATTACCATTAATGGCTTAACTTCAATAACTCGTTTATCATAATGGACAGTAATCATTGCATTATAATCTAGATAGAATAAAATTTTATAATTCTCGTTATTATGAACACCTAGCAGCTTCATCTTTTCTATTATCCATTTCATTGATGTGGCTGACCAAATAACAATATCATAATGTTCATATGCTGATGTTAAGAACTCATGTAGATAAGGACGCATAAGTTCGCGACCATTTTCTGCTGATGAGCGATGATCAAAGAGAGTATAGTCGATATCGAGAACTAGTAACTTCTTTCCAGGACGAGGTTTATTGAACTCTTCGATTTTATAGTCTTTTATACGTCGACGGATTTTAGCCAAATAAACTTCCTTCTTTTCGTATGCCTCACTTTCAGCTTGATCAGGTTCATCAAAATCATTGAGCACTTCATCTATCTCATCAGGTCTTTCAATACTTGCGATATCCTCTTCTCGTGAGCCAACCATTATCAAGCATTTTCCTTCTTTAATATCTAATTCTATTACTTTTGAAGTTTCGATAATTTTAATACCTAAGAAAGATTTATTGATGTTAACTTGTAAAGTTAGACTTCATTTAAAACTTACCTCCTTTGCCTTTTAGATTCAAAATCTTTTGTCTATCTTGCCTTACATTAGTTTCACGATATATCATATATCTACAAACCCAAATTGAGCATTAAAACATTCTATTAAGTGCTGAGCACTAATATTGAGATTTTTTTTCATAAAAATTTACCTTAGAATTTGAATGTCATCTGTATCATCCAACTCAAAGTTATACATAGTATTATTCCACTTAAGAGCAATCCTAACAATCGATTCTTCCATTCTAGGCTTTTTACAGATCTCACTAGCTTCTTCCATGTTTTTAATAATTTTGTTTAAAAACGTAACTATTCAAGAAAGGTGTTTGTAAATATTATCCAAAAGTTTTCAAACTCCAAACTACCTGATTTACTATAAATTAAACAATTATAAATCAATCTTAGTGTTATTATAACAACAGTCAAGCTTTTATCTATCACTAAATAAAATTAATTTTATTTAAGATAAAGAGATCTCGAAAGTAAGAAAAAGTGTGATAAAAATTTAAATTTTTAAATTTCAACTGTTATTTATTTTGTAAACAATTGCAGTAATTTTTGTGAAATAATTCTTAATGGAGATTGATTTCGATTTAAAGTTTAAACCAACAAAACAGTTTTTAATTAAATTAATTGAAAATATATTGTTATATTTGTTGCACGAGAGAACACAAATTCCATTTAGTTTTGATGTTTTTGAAAGATTTTTATCAAACAAATCTGACGAGATAAAATGCTACAAAACTCAAAATAAAATGAAGATTATTCAAGAGACTTATGAGAAAATTTGTTCATTGAAAGAGGTAATATTATTATGAAAGTTTCAAATTCATCATTATTTATTAATTGCTTTTTGTTTCAGATCATCAAAAATGAAATTTCAAATACAAACTGTTTTGTGATAATCTTTGGTTCACACGTTACAACAGCTCGCGAGGCGTATAAAATTAATTTTCCCTCTGTGAGCAATAACGAAGACAATTTTAATAGCGAAAAGGCAATATTAAGAAATGTACTACTTCAAATTATAACAAATGATCAGCTCAAAGTCACGAATCAACTCCCGATCACAAACTGCTTTCTTTTACTTAATCAGCATAAACCAACCAACAGTTTTGAATTGAGTGAAATTCGTGAATTTAGACTAAATAAAAATTGTAAAAAGTTCACATTGAACATACGTGATGCATCAAAATTCATGATATTTCAAGAAAACCTGGATGAAAATGATAAAACTGAAAAAACACTGACTCAAGAGCCTGCATCTGACAAATGGTATCAATCAAAAATTTATGTTAAAGGCTTTAACGACACCCTTTTAAATAGCAAATCTATTTGGAATTAATTTTTTTATTATATAACAATACAATCATACTTATTATGACAAATTATCAAAATTTTCTAGTTCTTTACTTTACGATTAAGGTTCATGATAGATGACTTACATTTATGCACACAAAGTTTGAGAAAAGTTAGTCCAGTCAACAAAGCATTTCCTAAATATTCTTGCTGAATTCGATCCGATTTAGTCCAATGATATCTATGCTCGTCTGGAATATAGATAGATGAAAGTGTTGAATCGAAAGATGAGTTGATAGAACAAGAGTGATTATATGTGAAAATCTTATTAATAATTTCTGCTGATGATACTCTTTCGTTGCCTATAAGAATCTTGTAAAAACGTGATGGGAGGAAATGTCTTAAAAAGAAGACTGAATCTATATATCTCTGCTGCTGTTGATGTGCTTTATATTCCAGTTTATCTTCATTATCTTCACTATCTTTTTCTTTAGACGATTGTAACAGTTTATTCATCGATTGTCTTGAAGCCATGAGAACGCTAAGCATAGCAACGAGTTGTCTCTTTTGTATGAAAAGATTAACTTGCAATCCTCCAGGCTGTTTTGTATTTGTAGTAGTAGGGGGCAAAGCTTCAATAACATATACATCAGCGTCAGGAATTTTGTCTTTAACATTCACTAGAAGCTCTATAAGATCAGAAAGTTTCATTTTCTTATCTTGATTATCAACCTCATAACATTTCCAGCCTTCAACAATATATTTTGGTTCATCTAGATTATCACTTGCTGTCCGATTGTAAAGTATTTTCGACCATGCGAAGAAGTTTGAGTCAATATGAAAAGACACTATTGTTTTTATTGACATTCTCACTGATTCAATTAAATTTGGTGTGACAAACGAGACTTTTTTCTTGTTCTCTTTACTATCATCCTCATCATCTTCTGCTGCTAAAATTTCTAATTGTTTATTAATCTCTGTCTCTTTTGACTCTACTGGATGTGATTTTGAATTGAGTACACTATTGCAAAATTTTTCTAGCACTTTTATACCAAATCCATCAATTTCAAGCAAATCCTCTACACAGCGATATTCTCCCATGCGTTCTCTTCTCTGCAAGAGTTTCTTCAATCGAGCGGCAGATATATCGAAATTTTTCATTTCAAGTTGAGACAACTTATTGACCGTAGTCAATATTGTTTGCGCTTGTTCATCAGTATATGTGCTTTTAAATCCTAAACTATTATGTTTACTAATCTCATCTGGTGCAATAGTTGAGAAATATAAGCGAGAACAAGTCCTATAAAAATTATGCTTTGATATTATAGTTTTTAAGCATTTTATAAAACAAACCTGATTCTGCAGAAATTATTTAATGATCTTAGCATTATAACAATGTTTATTATATTCTTTCTTTTTTATATCAATCCGTACTTTCCTAAATAAATCTAAAATAATAAATTAGGAAACAAAACAGAACACAAATACTTGACAATAAACATTTTGGGTGAAAACATGTGGCAACTTTATCGTGTAAAATATTGTAAACAGAAAAAGTTGACTCATTAAATTTTTCGTTTCACAAATAAATATTAATTTATAAAAATAAATTGTTTTAAAATGACAAAATTAACAGAATGGCTTGTAGCTTTATCAGTATTTTTTGCATTATATGGAGCTATTCTCACAAAACAGTTTAAACATCCATTTTTTGAAGAATATCTATTTGAAATAAAAATCCTGCCACTTGTTCTTATCTTCCTTCTTGGTGTACGTAATTTTTATTTTATTATAACTGAAAATACAATATTAAATAACCTTTCATTCAATAGATTTATGCTGTGACTACTGTATTATACAGGACACTAACGTTTAATGAATGTAAAGAAGCGGCGGAAGAATTGCAAAGAGAAATCATTGAGGCCAAAAAAGACTTGACTTCTAAGGGAATGAAATTTGATGATTAAATTAAAATTATTTTTATATCTCACTAAATTAATTTTTAATGAAATAAAACATAAGTATATTTTTATTAAAATTTGTAAGCTACGCCGCTACTGTCAAAAGCTCTATTCGTCTCCCTATTCAGAGTTGTTTTCATCTAAAAATCGGCAAGATTTTAAAAATTTATCATATCACTAAATTAACCAAATCTCTCATAACTCATTTAAAAGCTTTTTGAAAGAAAATTATTTTATAAAAAAAAATTATAGCGAATCGGCAAGACAACTCTGTCTCTACTACTTTTTTTCTCTTTTTCTCATTCTGTTTTTTTTAAAACTGCTGCTATTTTGTTTTTAGTTTTCGTTTAGCAGTGAGAGTGTTCGCTTTAAAAAATAACATTTAAGACGTGTGTGCTTAAACCAAACTATTTTTCTTAAAATGATTGCGAAAGTTTTATTTGTTTTGGGAGTTCTAAGTGCCGCATATGCACAAAAGGTAAGTTTCAAATGAAATTCTAGATAGTGGAATCTAAAGTTACATTACGCATAATTAAACTTATATTTTAATAGAAATTTTATTAAAATTTTTCAACTATCGCCTCTCATGCATAAAAAACCACTCAATTTTTGTCGTAATATTTATTCTAATATTTTATTATGAAGCGACTTTTCTCATGAAAATGTGTGAACAAATTCGCTAATCTATTCAATGCTAAATTTCTTGGAAAAATAATTCTTTCTTCTTTTATCATTATTCAACTTTCATTGAAGAAATATTTTCAACAACAATCCATCTTCAAAATGTTGATTGTTGACTTCATTTTAACTGCTATTATTTCATGTGTTGTTTGTATCTTACAGAAAACCTGTTTTATTCGAAATTTTGAAATTTGTTTTGTTGTTCTCATACGTTTTTGATGCGGCGTACAAATGTTGTATATTTACGTGAATACCGCCAATTCGAATGATGAATGACAACGATTCGTTTTGCTCAATAGTGCATTTTAATATTTAAAAAATTGTCATCAATAATGGAGGCTTGAAAAAGAGAAAAATTCCTAAAAATTTTTATTTGATAAACATGCAGAGAGAATATTTCTCGCCAAAATTCATTATTAATAATAAATTTACTTTTTCTTTGCTAAGACCTAAATCATGAAGAATTGAAAAATTATATACAAATTCTTTCATATGACACTAGAAGATAATTTAATAATTTTAACATAATAAAAAAGTCGTTGACCGGTGACGATGGAGAAAAAAAGAGGTATCTAGGTAAAGGTCTTCTAGTCTATATAATTTTAATTGACCGAAAGAGCATCTGTCATCGTGAGTCGTCATTACGTAATTTTAATTTCAAAATTTATTCATACATAGAAGAAAACAAATTTTTTAAAATTATTTACTTCAATGTATTTAATATGAATTACATGAAGTTCTCAACATACAATATATTTGGTATTGTGGTCAGTGAATTTTGATTGCTATTCAATTTTTATGAGTGGCTTCTTTATTTGCACTTGACTTTGAGAAGTTATTTTATCATGATTACTCCTCGTTACAACTTTAAAATAAAATTTCAAAATACCTTTTAAAATTTTATAACCTTAGGTCAACAATAATATGTTGAATCTAAAAATTGAGTTAAGAAACTTGGTGTGAATGAATGAATAAGTCAACTAACAAATTCACAATGATAAATTTTGTAAATGAAATAGACAAACAATTTTTATTGCTTGTTAAAAGAAAAAATTTTAGCACTTCTTTTGGCAAACATGATTCATAAAGAATTTCTCTATTGTACTAAAAAGAGAAGAATAATCAATAATTTTATTATAATTCGCTTTTGTTTTATTTCTATAGTTAAAGAGTCTTGTTATGATTTGGAAAAATTTTCAATGTCATGAATGTAACATTTTTATACGTCATGAGAAAAAGAAAGTTATCATAACATGAAAACTTTTGCAAAAATTCATATTCTACTATGAAAATACAAAATAATTTCGTGTGACGATTTTACTATGACCAAAAATATGTTATTTAAAAATAATTGACTTTCTTATTGTTTGTATTTCCTTCAACTGTTGCGAACATAAGAAAATTCTTTTTCTCCTATTAGGACAAGGTCACACGCGATTTTTTGAGTCATTAATGATATTCAAATGGAAATTATTAAGTTACAGCTTTTATTTTACGTATTTTGTTTTTCTAAGATGTCATCGAGATTTTTTAAAAATCTATTTTGTATTATTAAAGCGTTTGATAAAATCTAGAATCCGTTAAATATTCACACCTCAAACAATCACTTTCTACTCATTCAATACTAATGTTGAAAAGAAGTAAATGTATGCTAATTGAAAAGTTAAAGTCTTCAATTGAATTTTTTTATCATCTTCTTCGCTAATTTAGTATTCCAACGTTTCAACAGAGCATTGTCTGTAAAAAATTGTAAACAAAAATCTGTGATGATTTAATATTTTTGACCACTAAATGATCTTGAATTTTTTGCTTATTCTAAAAAACTACAATTTTATGAACACATCTTATTATTCGATTATTTTTCTTACAGACACCTGTTTACGTTTATTATGAATCGCTATGCCCAGACAGTATGGCCTTCATCACAAAGCAGCTCTATCCAGCGATGAAGCAATTAAAAGATCACGTTAGTCTTGAGCTCATTCCATTTGGCAAGTCTACATGGAATACTCAGGGTTCTGATACAATTTTCAACTGTCATCATGGCCCTGAAGAATGCTACGGAAACAAAATTCATGCCTGTGCAATCAGTCACATTCAAGTTGATTCGTTCCAAAATGAAAACACTCGTGAGACGCTCATTGTTGACTACATCACTTGCTTAATGAGTGGCGGATTCCGTGATCAGCCTTATGCCTTATATGCAAGAAAGTGTGCTGAAGATACTCGTGTTAAAAAGTATGATTCTATTGAACAATGTGCTAACAGCACCGAAGGTTCAAAATTATTAGAAGAGATGGGTGAAAAAACATTTAAGCTGGAAAATCCTCTGAAATCCGTTCCAACAATCACAATCCGTGAGACGTATGACGCACAAATCCAGAAGCAAGCTTTAAATGACTTACCGAGTGCTATTTGCAACAATCTACCAAAACCCATGCCAGCTGTTTGCCGCACATATTCGGGAGCATCATCAATCTCTGCTGGAATTATTACAAGCATTTTGGCCATTATTGCTTTATTCCGTTTTATTTAAATGTTCAAATCCATTTTCCACAAAAATGTGTGGAAGTAAAAATACTTAAGAATGTCTCATTTGAAAAATTAGAATCTCAATTTCACGTATGGTAAAAATCTTTAAAATTTTTACTCATTGAAATTCTCATGCACAATAGAATGTATTATTCAGAAGCTAATATTAGATGTTTTTAATTGTCAATGTCATCTTCACATTCCGTATTATATTTTTGTCTTTAGAAGAGCAAAAAATAAAGATATAAAATCCAAAACTTGAAAATTCTTTTTATTTTTTTGTTTACGAATTTTATTTTTCATAATTTTCTATTAAAAATCTCTCTAAGATCTTTAGTTTCTAGACTTTATTCTTTGCTTTCTGTCATCTAAAGTTGTTAATAGAATATCAAATATGATAGCAATATTTAAATAAATTTAGATTAAAGAATTTTCAATGCTGTTAAAAGTTAAAAAATTCTCGCATTAAATTTATTGGCATTTTACTACTGTAAATTTCACGAAAACTCAATTCATTTTACCTATTTTTCATTACCCTTTAAACATGAATACACACCATGAAATTAATTAGTTCATCATCAAGTGTTTTGTTGATTAGCAACTCACTATCTATTTGAAATTAGTAAAAACGTCAAAGACCAGTTCTCTACATAAAAAAGAGTACGCAAAATACTATATGGCATTGTGAGTGTGCGATGAGTTTTTCTATATAATAAAAAATCATTATCACGCTTTCTCGCGTGCTTTAGAACCAGAATTTCTCTAATTTCCCTTGAATTTAATTCGATCCTTTTTTCAACAATGAAATTAAAACGTCATGGCAATTTGTTTGCTGAAGAAAAAAATTATTGTTTGTGGGCCACTGAAGATGATTTTTCATTGCATAAGGCTTCCAGAAAACGAATTTTCATATTTTCGGGCTGAAAACATTGAAGTGCAATGTGATGAATTTGATTTTTCTTATCTATTTTTGGAGTGTTTGTTAGAAAACTCAATCAAGGTAGCAATAATATGACTGCTTATAAATGATAACTGCTGCTATGAGAAAAAATGAATGTGAGCAATTCACATACATATATGATACAGTAGATTTCAATAACTCTCTTTCTCTATGTTTCACTCCTCCCGCACTTAACAATCGTCCGCAATTGCGCGCTTTCACTTACATGTGCGTTCACTTATGCTACCACCTGTATTGCAATGAAGAATTTTCCTATATAAATGGATTCGAATTGAACTCAATCGTTCATTTTTCATCCTGCCTTCAACGATCTCGTATTGTTGTCGTCAGTTTATTTTAAGTTTGACTTTTTGCTAATTTTTGGTGAGTGAAAAGTGAAATAATTTTACGCAATAAAATAGTTCTAAGGACTAGAAACTTTTTAAATATCTTGGTTTGAGAATAAAGTTGCAGTTTTAAACTATAAATAACAAAGCAAAATTTTAAAAGGATAAGGATAAGCTAAAAAAATAAAGGTTCTCAAATCTTGATAGAAATTCAAAATTTCATAAATTTTAAAAACTTTTGATAAGTTAATAAAAGAGAAAACAAAAAAAATGTCATGAACTTTTAAAAATTATCATTAAAAAGTTTTATTTCCATTTGAAGAAACTTAGATTATATAAATTTATTTTTCACTTTCTATCTTTTTCCTTTAAAGGTCGACTGTCCATAAGAGTCTGAAAAGTTCGTATCATAGACATAAAAAAATTCGAAAGATGAGCCAAAGAACATATTTAATTGTTTTAACAATTGCCATCATTTATTTTTTGGCGATTTGTCAAAGTGCCGATGCTAAACGTAAGAGAGACAGGATCGAAAAAAATACAAGAAGTCATTATAGTTAGCCTCTCCATTTCTTCATAATAAGGACATTTAAATCCCAACCCCCTCTTTTACTCCTTATTTCTTTATCTCTTTCTATATAATAAACGGGAAGTCATTGTTTATAGATCAGTGTGTGGATGTGTATACTTAGATGAAATTGCCAATAATAATAAAATGGCAAAACAAGTCCATTTATGATGATAAACGTAATCGAATAGATTATCATAAATTGATTTGTTTGCTTGTGCTTCTTTCTCTTACCTCATCTTTTCTTTCTTTGACTTTCATAACCTAATACAAAAATTATTTCCTAATGATCATTGATGACAATGATGAAATGTGCTTGTTTGAAGAAATGGAAGAGGCTTTTTATTTTTGATGTTTATCAAGTCATTATTCCATCAATAATCAAATTTAATTTTTTATTTATTTAGGAGTAGGATGTGCAAGGTAATTTTGTCATTTTTTCATTATTTCTTCTTATTACTAAAATTTTTATACAGTTTTGGACATTCATGCTATGGTGGATTTGGAAAAAGATCTCTGATACCAACAGTTGAACAGCAGCAAACTTTGGATATTCTTCCTTTGGACACTCCACATGCAGCACCAATCTTAAAAATTTTTCAACATCACATACAAACTCATCAAGAGCTAGGAGAAAGTACAGAACAACAACAACAGCAGCAACAGCAAGAAAAAGAATTTAAAATGTTGGTTTTAAACACTCTGAATCAAATTATTGACGATACAATGAAGAAAATGGCTATGGATTTTGAAACTAACTAAAATGTGCTAAAAATTTTTCCTTTTGTACATCATTTGTGGTAATTACTTTCCATGTTTTAAAAATTTCTACTTCATTTTTAAATTTTTTTTTAAACTCACCACTCTTGGAAAGTAATAACTGCAATTTGAATTTTTTTACTTGTATATATACTTTGACATAAAATGATGAGATTGTTGCAATTAGAATCGAATATGCATTTTTATTTATACAAATTCTTATACTGTACACTCTTCACTTTGCGCATTCTTTTCATTTGCTTTCTGTCATTGTTTTTTCGTGCGTTCAAGATAGATCTTTAGGCTTAATGTACCACACAATTTACGAAAAGCTATAGATTTCAACGCCAATCCTAAATAGGATTGAAATGACTTATTTATTTATCCCCATGGTAGCCCATGATTTTTTTTATCATTTTTCCTCACATGTTTTTTAAGCTTCTCTAAATTTGTTTTTTTAATTCACATGTAAATTAATTGGTTTTAATTTAATCACGCGATATTGATTGACTAACAATAATATAAAAGTGATACGATAAAAATAAAATCATTAAATCAATTAATTAGTCAAAGTCACACACACACACCTAATTATTTGACTTATTAATTTAAAGCAATCTTTAAAAAAAATCGTGATTCGCTGTTACTTTCATATTATAGGTAGCATCAGTGACCATCATTCTTTGATTTCATATTATGGAAATATAGTTAAAATTTTTACTACAATATTTCTTGTAACTTCTCTAAAAATATCTTTTTTCAAATTAATTTTGTATTAGAATAATTTAGTATTTATGATAGTAATGAGAATCAGTTAAAAATTTTACATACATGAGATTCTTCATATTCGTCGTTTTTGTTTATTTTCGAATTTTCGAAAATTGAAAAATTGAGTGAAGTTTCATGCAAATAAAAAAATTGAAGTCGGCTTTAAATATGGAGAAATTAAAAGACGATAAAGCAGGTAAAGAATATCAACACTTCTAGTAATCTATTTATGCAATTTTCAATGTAAATTTCATTTTAGTTAAAAACTCATACATAAATTTTATCGAAGAGGAAGAAGAAAGAATTGATGATCCAGAAAATGATAATGAAGAACCAGATCCAGAGAATGAAGATGTTTATCAATGTAGCTCATGTAATTTCAATTTCTCTGATGTTCAAGAACACCTTAGAAAATATCATAGCGGACCGACCGATGACATAATTGAAGTGATTGATTCAGAGCCACAAAATAACGAAGAAGAAAGTGATAATTGTGAGGAAGGTCTGGCTTATGTTATTAAAAATGAGAACGGGATGTATGAATGTGGTGAATGTTTTCGTTCATTCAAAGGACTCAAACGATACACAACACACTTAAAAACACATGATAATATCTCTGAAAAAACCATTGCGGAATTAAGTCGATTTGCTCTTAAAAAAGAATCAACATCGAATAATGATGTTGATGAGAATAACATGAAAGTCACTGATGTAGAGGGTAAAGATATATTTCCTTGCACCAAATGTAATGCAGAGTTTAGTACGAAAAAACAACTTTTGCTTCACAACGCAATTCACAAAAATGTTGAATCAGCCAGTAAGCAATGGACAGGACTTTTAAATGAAAACACATTAGATTGTCAATATTGCAACAAGAGTTTTACAACAGAATTCGATTTCAACCTACACATTAAAGCACATGAAGAAAATCAATCAACGAAAAAGGTTGAGCCAAAATTACCTCTCGCATCTGGAAGCAAGAAAGGAATTCATAGTTGTCAATATTGTGGAAAAGAGTTCAAAAGACCGCACGAAAAAGTCAAACATGAACGAGTGCATACAGGCGAGAAGCCTTATTCTTGTGAAATTTGTGGAAAACGGTTCCGAGTACCTTATTGTGTTTCATTACATAAGAAAAATGTGCATTCAGATGAACGTCCATACATATGCACCTTCGAAGGATGTAACAAAAGATTCAAAGCACAAAGTGTTTACAATCATCATATCAACATTCATTCTGAAGAGAAAAATTTTAAGTGTGAATCATGTCCAAAGAAATTCAAGACATTAGTGCAGCTTATTGGTCATCGTAAAACTCACACTAAACCTTTCTCTTGTCAAATATGCAAACGAGCATTTTCAGCTCTCTATGCTGTAAAAAATCATATGTTAACACACGACAATGACTCAAATTTAAAACTAAAATGTAATATTTGTGGAGCGCAATATGGACGTCCGAATGCTTTGAAGGATCATATTAAAGCTGCACATGCAGAAGTTGAGGCTGTAAATGATGAAGAAGTTGACGAGTCGTACATAATTGAAACTGAAGTCGACATGAACAATGAAGATGAAAGTGAATTGTATTCTGTTGTTATGGTCGAAGGAGAAGATGAACAAATTCTTGGCGAGTAATAAAATGTAAAATTTATTTTAAAAAATTGTTTAATAAAAAGAATCATGTAAGACGTCCGAAATATAAAATTTTTCTTGAAATTTTACTAATATCCGGCCATTGAACTACGAAAATATCTGTGAGATAGAGTAAAATTTTTCCTGATAATGAAAGTGATTTGACACGACAATAACTCTCAATGTAAGCAATTTTGCAAGAGCCATTGATATAAAAAACTTTTAAGAAGAATGCAACGACACAAACTGGAACACATGTGGCAGGACCATTAGCTAAAATGAGATCTGGTCGAGAGTGGAGTAATAGAACGAGACATTCATATGCTGATTTGAGTGTAGTAATAATCGAAGATTTATAACTTTGATGAACTTTTCTACTTCTCGTAATTGTGTATATTTTGTAGTCTCCTCCTTCTTTCTCCACTTCCAACAATCGATCTACTGAATTCTGATCTCCTTCCGCTACAACATACAGTCTTGGTGTGTATCTTTCATAATTGAGTTTTTTAACTATTTCAAGCATTTCTGTTGTATGTCCTACAATAATAAACCAATGTATTTACATAAATAAAAGTTGATTTTTTTCATTACCGCCTGAACCCAATATTATCATTGTTCTTGCAGCACTAATGTTCAAATACATCTTTTGTCGAAAAATTTGTGACACCATTAATGACAGTATTCTGCCAATTGCAAAGCCAATCAATCCAAATATAAATAGATGTATCATGCTTATTAGGTTTATTATTTTTATTCCTATCTATCAGCTGTCTGTATAAAACTTTTAACTACAGCCAACTTCATTTCGTATAAATTTTTGAAAAAACGTATTTAATTTTTTAGAATTTAAGACAAAATGTCCTTAATATTGAATGAAATCATTTTGTGAATTTATTCTACAACTTAAAAAATATTTTTATAGCTTTAATTGTATCAAATTAGATTATTTACTGTAATTTTGAAGAAAAATTAATAAAGATCACTAACAGCCAAATATTTCAAACTCTAAGAAATTATGCAATATTTGTCTTTTTTCTTCTTTTACATGTACGGAAAATTTTTTCATCGTTAAGGAAATATTTTTCATGAATTCTTGAAAACATAAGTTATTAAACAATTAAATAGAATATCGTCTTTATTCTCTTTTCTCTCCTTGATTCTTTTCTCCACTGCGCAAGTCAGATCGTTTTAGTTTGTGAGAGAAAACTAGTATAAAAGCACTAATATCACAATGTTTGGGCTTCAAAAAGTTTTAAGAAATCAGATAGTGAAGATGACTATTATCAATCAAATATCTGCTGTTGCTGCCCAATATCATAAAGTTTCTCACGTCGTATTTGATCTCGATGGATTATTATTAGGTATGTAATTTATTTAAATTTAATCCACAAATGTGCTTACTATGAATTATCATAAACAATGAAGTTTAAAAGTGGTCAGCATGAGCATAAAGTTAGTGCAAAAAATGAATAAAAGAATTTTCTAAAATTTCATAGAAATACAATTTATAGTAAAATTTCATTCACATATATGTTATAATGTTTTTGTTTTCTTATTACTTGCTCAAACAGATGATTTTTGTTTTTGTGCTTTCTCTTTCATTATATTTAAAATTGATAACTTAAAACGCTCTTGTTTAACGTTTCACGTGCACGTAAACATTTTCTGAACTGCATAGAACTTGATCAGTTCATTTATGATTCACTAATTCTCTCATTTATCAACTTATTATTATTCTCTACTCATTTTGTGATATCAGACAAGTGGATAATGAAGGTCAATATCACTTATATATGTGATCACATTTCCATCTCGTGAAAGAAGAAATAATGCGGAAAACAGAAAAACAATCGAAAAGAAGAAAAAGGCGTCAAGGATTTTCTTTATTTTCTACACGCATAGTATTATTTAATTACGATGACTCACTTGCCGATTAACCCGATTTCCTTTTCAAGTCACTCATAAACATCGTGTCGTGTGTATCATGTTTGTATACACTTATGCGTGAAGATTTACACAGATGTGATGAGATGAGATTATTAATAAATTGTTTTCTTCTTCTTTATGAAAAACTTAAGAAAATGATTCAAATAGATCACGCATGGAATGTATGTTGCTGAATTTTCATCGTAATTTTTTTTGTCTGTGAATTTTTATGACCTACATCAATGTGATTTTCTTTTTTGAGTCATAAGGAAATTGAAGAAAAAAAATTTTCATTTACAAATGATATTGACCTCAAATTATTTTCTCTTCCTTAATTCATTAGACACTGAAAAAATTTATGAAAAGATTGTTGAAAATTTGGTAAATAAATATGGAAAGCCTTATCCATGGGACGTACGAATGAAAATTTTGGGAACAACAGAAAGACGCACTTGTGAAATTGCAGTTGAAGAATTAAAATTGCCTTGCTCAGTCGACGATTTTCACAAACAATTCAAACAATCATGTCTAGATAATCTCGGCGATGCTTATTTAATGAAAGGTAAGTCAACTTTTTCTTGCTAACTCATTTTTGAAATAAAAATTAAACAAATTACCACAAATAGGCGCTGAGAGATTAATCCGACATCTTCATAAGAGCAAAATCCCATTCTGTTTAGCAACTAGTTCATCAATTGAAAGTGTTGCAGTAAAAACTTCAAATTATAAAGATCTGTTCAGTTTATTCCATCATCAAGTATGCGGCTCTACTGATCCTGATGTTAAATTTGGAAAACCTGCGCCTGATATATTTTTAGTGGCTGCAAAACGTTTTCCAGGAAATCCCGATCCAAGTAATTGCTTAGTTTTTGAAGATGCCCCTAATGGTGTTAAAGCTGCACGTTCTGCTGGAATGCAAGTCGTAATGGTTCCTGATTCACACGTTACAGAAAAACAAAAAGAAAATGCCACTCTGGTAATAAAAGATTTACTACATTTCAAACCAGAAATGTTCGGTTTGCCATCATTTCCTGTTGAAAATGAGGAATAAATTTTAAATTAAATGTTTTTGTAAGTAGTTTAAATAAATCTCTATGAGATTATTATTACTTTCTTTGAATTAATAGTATCATAGTTGTGTATGCATTTGTATATTTAGTTTATAATAAAGAAATATATTTGACTTTCTTATAAATTACAATTTTTATTATTTGGAATTCTATTTGATACAATTCAATTTTATTAATAAAAAAATATGACACAAAATACAATATTAAAATCTATTCATTTTTGATCTCGATCTATATTGAAACAGCAAATTTATTATTCTAAATTTGAAAACTGTTTATTACAAAATTAAAAGCGCATAAAAGTTCAAACTTAAAAATTGTGAATTCTAATTGAATGCCTGAGAAAATAATATTGCGATAAATTTGTAATATGTAATTTTTGTGCAAAGATCCCAAACTTCAAATATATTGTATTATTTTCACTTGATTATATTTTACAATGATTTTTGTTAATTCCAAATTCTTAAACATGTAATTTAAATTTTTGATGAAATAACAGATAAATTTTTACATTATGTGAAGTTAGTAAATTAGTTCGATTATAGTAAATGATTTGTTCTTGCAAATAACTAAATTTTTAAAGATAGAAAAGCTTGTTGGTGAGTGAGTCATCAACTTGTCTCTTGATAGCCAAACCCACTAAATAAGCCAGTTTGTGAGCATATTGGCATGGTGCAGGAACGCGAACTGTGCCAACCCAATTATAATACATAAAACATAATTTGTATGTTAAGCGTTGAACGATATCAGGGCTATGATTGCTGTCATCACGAAGTACAATATAATGTGTGGGAGTTGTTGTACCTTCGCGTACATGTTGAGAACAAAGGAAAAAGTCATAAAATGTACGACGAGTAATTGTATTGTCCAAAACAGATCCGGGTGGAGGATTGACTAAGGTCTCTTTTCCTGCTTCACGAGCTATTTTGAAGAATTTGTGATTGATTCGCTTTTGAACTACAACAAAAGTAATTTTTGGATGATAGTTCGAAGACATTTTTCGACAGGCATCTTCAAATTGCGGAATTTCATAACTTTCAACGTATTGCAATTGACCATCACCAACACCTAAAATATTTAAAAAAAAGTCAAAATTTTCTTACTTAACATTATTTAAAACAACATACCATCTCGATAGATTATAATACGATCAGGAAGACTATCATTCTCAGTTTTGTAATATTGCAGAGCTTGAGTCATCGAGTTCAATAAGCCGTTAATCAATTCTTCTCGTTTTTGTTGAATAGCAGGTTTGCTGAAATACTTTGTAAATGATGAATTGACAGAAGCAACAAAACCTCCAACTGTTATTCCTTTGTGATTGGCCTCATGATATGTGTCGATTCCGATTATCATTGTGTTTTTAAGAGGAATATGAATTCCCCAGAGACTACCACCCAATTTACAGTTCATTTGTAACAGAATTTTTTGAACAATTGATCGATTTTTGGCGTCATTTCGAAGAGTTTTACTGTTGATGCATTGTGATGGACAAGGACATTCTGCACATAAAATTTTCTTAACAGCTGCATATCGATCATCACGAAGGGAGGGAAAAATTGTAACTACCATTTGAATATGCTTATCATTGAGTTGCTTTCGAATTTCATTTATATAAGTTTCAGTTCGATCATTTACTAATTCAACTCGACGTGGCTTTGCACAATTTATTCCAGTTGGACCAGAAATTTTCTTAATCATTTCTTCAAATGCATCAGCAGTTTTGACATCTCGGTTTATATAAACAATTATCCAATTTTGAAGCTTCATTGGTTCAAGTACTTGATTAGATGTTGCATGTCGTCCAAAATCAGCTTGCGGTCCCACAGTGAATTCCTTTTTATTTCCGAAAATCACAAATTCTTCATCAAGCAATCGAGCAGTTACATGTGTCGGATCTTTTTCCAATTCTAAACCCCATCCTGCTAGCAATGCACTTGCTTTTTCATTTTTGGCAATATTAGCGATATACTTTTGATACGCTTCTACACGTTGAAATGGAGTTAACTTTGTGAATGAAGCAAGATCTTTCATCACATTATAATTGCTTCTCATTTCATCTGATAATCCTGTCAAAAAGCATAGTTCTGGTACCAAACAAAAAACAAAATCTTGCTTCTTCTTATCTCCACTCATACGCAGTTCTTTACGACTGATAAGCAATGGTTGTTTCAAATCTTGAATGGTAATATTGTATGTATTCTTGTAATATTCAGCGTAAGAAATTTCACGATCGTTTTTCTTGAATGTGCTTGTTGGATTTTGAGTAAAATCAATATCGTCAATTCGATAACTTTTGTTGTTGTATCGAGTCAAAACAATATTACCAACAACTCCTTTTTTAGCCATATCCTTCCAATTGTCCGTTTTCTGAACACAGTCTTTGAAAAACTCTAAGACTGTTTTTTGCGATAAAACACGATGAGAAACATCAAGTAAAAGCATAAGACCGCCTTCATGTTCTTCAACGCTTTTGACAAAACCAGGCCACACTGAAATTCAAATGAGAATAAATAAATTGAAAAACGATTGAAAACTATTTGCATACCTTCGAGTTTATGTTGTGTAATGATTTTTGGAGAAGTTGGATCAAAAGACTTGCGACCGACACGTTGATAATTGAGAATGCCCATTATTCGCTCAAAAAGAACATTGTATAAATGGACACATTCACCCAAACGCTTCTTGCGTCGAAATATGAATTTAATATTGACTTCTTCGCCACCATCCAATGAAGTTGATAGATCGGTATTACTATCTTCCAATTGTATTGGCAAATACAATGTCACACCATCAAATGATCTTATGTTTCCAATTATATCTTTTAATTGAGCCAAATATTTTCCTCTCAATCTCAAATTATCGATTTCTGGTTGAAAGCGAACTTCATATTCAAATACGCCAAAATCTTTGTTGCATTTGATTGTGATGCAATTAGTTATTGAATCAAATACTCTGCCTGCTTTTCCATGTTTTTTTACAGTTGGAAGTTCTTCTTCTTCTTGTTCAATTGTCTGAGCTTCTTTCACAAGTGCTACTGTTGTTGTTGCTTCTCTTTGTGGTAGACTTGTTGATGGTTTTTTATCAGTCTGAAGTTTCATTGATTGTAACTTAGCACTAATCTCTTTTTCATTACTCTTTTCTTCGCTATGAAATCCTGATGTTAAAGTTATTCCTCGACCTGAACCACTAAGACCTCGTCCAGATCCACTTTCACCTCGTCCAGACGATGATAATTTCTTTGGTGATGAATCTTTTAATTGATCGTCACTTGTACTTTCTTTTTTAGATTCAGTGGGACCAGAATCAGACGATTTATTATCAGCTGAGTGGACACCGATGCCAACAAAACCACGACCTAAACCACGGCCGACACCTCTACCAGTGAAAGGGATTTGTGATGTTGTTGAAGCGCCATCGCTAAAGAATGAAGATATTTGAATATCATATATTTCAGAGTCCGAAACCGTTTTATCTTTTAGTCGCGACTAACTAAAATTCAACTAATTTTTAGTCGATTAAAAATAAAACACTAATCGACTAAATTTTAGTTGTTTTTTAGTTGAAAATTTTAATCGACTAAAATTTAGTTGAAATTTAACCGAAGATTTTAACCGATTAAATTTTAGTTGATTTTTAATCGGTATTTTTAACCGACTAAAAATTAGTTGATTTTTAGTCGATCAAATTAGCCGACTAAATTTTAATTGATTTTTAGTCGATC
>JACWBX010004426.1:0-22217 GCA_014622435.1 Polypedilum pembai
CCAGCCAGCCAAAGTGAACTTATAAGCTGCATTTTCATACAAAAATGCGCTAAAAAATTGATTTGTTAAGCTGAAAAATATTAAAACACATTCAAATGTGAATTTTTAATTTTTTTTATTGATTTGCATTTTTGAATTTAATGAGAAAACGCTACAGTTATTCATTAAAAATTAAATACAAAAATGTTTTTATTTCTGCAATATATCGACTTATCAAAATGAGAGCAAAATTGAGTTTATTTCCGTTTCAATTAACATTTTTTTTTATCTATTCCGTGAATGGATGGATTTTTGCACTTTTCATCATAATTTCATCGTATAATAGCTATTTTTTTCATGTATGTATGTAGACATTAAATTTGATTGAATTATGTTCAATGTGACATGACATCAACAACAAATAAAATAAAAAATGCGTGATTTATTCATTTCTGCTGCCATATCAAATCAATAAACATTAATAAGCTCAAAAATTCTTAGCGTAAAAACTTGATTTCTTCAATAGCAAAAGAGAGAGAGAGTATAAGTATCATTTATTATTAGATAAGAAATAAAAAAAACATTTTTCTTGTGTTTTTTATGCGCAATATGAAGTATCATAGAACAAAAATAGAACGAAGCGATCAAATTGAACAATTTAAGGATTTTTTTTCTCTCTTTCTTCGATTAACAATAATATTTTTGAATGACGCGCGCGAGAGAGAGAGCGAATAAGAGAAGACAATGTTAATAGTTGTAACTATAATAATAAAACAGAATTGCACTAAAAGTTATGAATATTCGAATGTTTTCGAGTAGTAGCAAATCTACATGAAAGCATTTTCTTTTCTTAATAAGAACCTCTTTAAATTCCATAAATATATTTTATATATGTATATCATAAGTGGCATTTTCTTTCGTTTTCCTTTATTCTTTTCTTTTCAAAAGTAAGTGAGTGAGTGAGTGAGTATATATACAACAATATACCTATAGCAATGAAGAGCGAAGAGCACATGAATATTACATTACATAATAAATATCATCATCATTATTATTGCACATTTAGATTTTCTTCTGCTTTTCCACTTTTTTTTCTTTTCCATTCCATTTCAATTTGTATAAGTTGGTGATGAAAAGCTTTTACTTATAAAAATGTAAAATAATATGAGTTTTATAAATAACAAAAAAGTTTTGTTATTTATTTACTGAATGAATGTGAATGTATAAGAGAGTAAGATAAATGAGTAGCGATCAATTAATTGTACTTGTAGAACAATTCATTTTATGTCACAATAAATTTTATTCCTTAACCGTTAATGATATGAGTTGATTTATAGTTTAAATATCTTTTCTTGCGCTTTAAAAAATATTGAAGCTATTTTAAATTTTTTTATTATCATATCGCATGTCCTTAACCTCTAGAATCGAATGTGTGTATGTGTATGTAAAATGAAAAATGTTGCTGATGGACGTCAAATTGTGTAGACATATTGATGCAGATTGCACACAGCACGAGTATAATGTTTGTTATAATTGTTTAAGAAAAAGAGAGCAGTCAGCCAGGCATTCAATCATATAATTGAGAACAGCCACATGTCACAAGGATTAAGTATGTTAGAAGAAATTTATTTAAGTCTTTGAGTAACATTTGCTAAAGCTACACTAAATGCTTGAATGCTCGAGAATGGGTATTGATAATCTAATGTATAAGCATTTGAATCTATTCGACCAAACTGCATGACCTAATTGAGTGAAAGAAAAATTTTTTGATTAAAAATTT
The DNA here is from genome assembly GCA_014622435.1 of Polypedilum pembai. Classification (NCBI taxonomy): domain Eukaryota; kingdom Metazoa; phylum Arthropoda; class Insecta; order Diptera; family Chironomidae; genus Polypedilum; species Polypedilum pembai. The sequence continues at coordinate 1,760 of JACWBX010004426.1, forward strand.
ATTGCATAAAAATATTTTTTACTTACTTGTTTGCCACGAAACTCTATTTGGAAATTTTTTGCTGATTCTTGTGTAACACGACCACCAAAGTCTAGCTGATAAACTTGGCTATTTTCATTCCACATTGGTGCTGCAAATAACAATAAATTTTTAATGAAAAAGTCAGAACTATAGTTCTAATAAATGTTATTTATGTACTAGAAACATTTTTTAATAACTCACCTTTATTGTACATAACAAACTCTCGACGCACTGGTGTGTTATGGCTTGTTGATGCAGCAATCCCATTGGGCTCAATTTTACCGCGTTTTAGCTGTATGAAGAAAATTTTTCACATAAATTTGAATTCTTTTATATTCACACATGATTCAATATAAACTATAAATCTCGCCTTCATACCTTCTGACGCAATTGTGCCTTTTGGAACGTTTCCAAATCATGATATCCACTCTTTGCATTCGACGATGATGATGTTCCATTGTTGTCACCATCTTCATTTCCATCCTCGTCTGAACTCTCAAATGTTTGCTTTTTGCATTTTCTTCGATTCAAAAGCGGTGAATTGAGAATGTGTCGTATAGGAGATGAACTTTGCTGTCGTTTATTCTTTTTATTCGGTGCTGGTGATGCTGGTGAACTGCGTGGATGTCGAGGTGAGCTTGGTTGTTGTTGTTGTGGCTGCGGTTGTTGTGATGAAGTTGTGGCTGTCATTGCATTCGATCTGTCATCATCGAGATCTCTCAATCGACTTATTATGTTTTCCAATGTTGTCATTGCCTACATGTTTTATTGATAATATAAAAAAGCAAGAGAGAGAGAAAAATAAAATTTATATTTTTTGTGAATATCAATGAAGTTTGTGTGACATGATGTGAATTGAATAGTGTTAAGTTGACATGCTTCAATTTGCATAAATTTGTAAACTTTCATCATGAAAATGATGAACCTAAAAAACTTACCTGAGTGTGAAGTGATACAGAAGTTTTTGACTCAACAGGCGTAGCCTCGATAGCAGCAGATTGTCCACCACTATCACTTGAACTACTGCTTCTATTCTCATTCTTTCTTGCCAATATTGGTGTGTTATTTTCACTCTGTAATTGTGATCGATTGCTTGAAGTTCCATTGATTGATGTATTTGTCGATGTCGCTGTTGTTGTCGTAGCGAATTCACTTTTTGAAGAACGATATTTACGTGAGAACAATGGACTGTCGGTAAAACTTGTTATGATTTCTAAATTCCTTCGCTTTTGTTCACGTGGCGTTTTACTACACTCGCCATTGTCACTATTTTGCTTCTTGTTCCATTTTGGTATTAGTGGAGGTTTAGTTGTCAATGTATTTGAACCTTCACTACATTTTAAGCATGAAGCATTCAGGCATGAGCATTCTTTATTCTTATTGTTAAATTTTCGTCCTAATATTGGCGTTCCAGAGCGAGAGCTAAAAAAGCTACAAAACTTTTCCTTCGGACTCTTTTTCGGAGTTGAATTTAGCTTTGATTTGCTTTTTAAAGCAGCAGCAGCTGTGACAGAAAGTTCAGTCGATGAGAATTCTGTATCTTCTGAAGATTCTGCAAGTTTCGGCATTTGATTGAAAAGATTATTGAGATCATTGTGAAGATTCGGTATGTCTTGAAGTGCATCACATGAATCGAGACTTATTGATTTCTTAAAGTTCTTATTTTTAAGCTGATCTATGCTGCGACGATTTTGATTAGAAGCCTTACGGTATTTACGATTTTGTTGAATTTTCCTATCTACTAATACTAAGCGCTTTGGTGCATCTTTTCTTAACTGCGACAATGTCACCTCGCCTGGTGTGAGTTCTACATTATCTAGATATCCGACACTACAGCTGCGAGTTATGACATCGGGGATTGTGGGACAAATTGAAGCGATAGTTTGCGTTCGGTTCATTTGTGTTGATGTTGATGGAATGATGTCAGGTGTTTGGGTTGAGGTCGATGGTGTTGGTTCATCATCAATATATTGAATGTCTTTCTTCTTAATTGCACCCTTCGACTTGCTATCAATAATTCGCTCAAGATTAAGGTTGAGATTCAGTGGCACAGGATTAACGTGTGAATTTTGTCGATTGTGGTCATTGATCAATGCATTTTTTACTTGCACTACAACACTATTCGAATAATCAGTGTTGCTTGAATAACTCATAAGTGTGGTTTGTGCTGGCGGTCGTTCAAATATAATATCACTTGGGGCGACAGCGTTTTTCGGTGATTGCAATGTGGGAACAGATTGCTCGCAATAGAGCGGTGAAATTGCGACACGCGACTGATTCGTTGATGAAGAAGAAGAAGATGAACGACCGTAAGAGCTAATGAGATTAGAGTAGCTTATTCCCTGTTTGACGGGTGCAACAGGTGTTTCAATCAAATCATCCTCATAACTCTCGGCCTTTGCTAACGGACCAAGCGATCTCGGAGGATTTGTAGTTGCGGTTGATGAATTTGCAATTGCAGCTGATGTTGAATTATTATTGCAATTATTGTTAACGGCTAATGGTGATGGGCGTCGAGCATTTCGATTGTTTGATGATGATGAAAATCTGTTGGGTTGAGGCGACATTGGAGCAATAGGTGGATGCGAAGATGATGATGATGCTGACGATGTAGATGATGACGCATTCATATTATACGAGATGGAAGTGTTTGAAGGTTCCTTTGTGTTCTTTTTATTCACTTTTGGGCTCTGAATTTTTCGTTTAGGTTGAAAAAAGAAAAGGAAACAAAAGAAAAGACTAATTAGAATTTAATTATCATTAATTACAACATGAAAAATGAGATGAATGGTCTAATGCTTTTGCGTAAATCTTTAAAATCTCAACTTTTAATTTTCACTAGAATTAAATTTCATTGAAAAACTTAAAAATTTCTTTCATAAGATTATCATATTTTTGTTGTTATGAAGAATACGTGAAAGAATGGATAAAAAAAACTTTTCTGATTTTCATTCACAATTTTCTGTCCATTATAAAAAATTCAGACCCAATTACCTTCAAATTGCATTCATCCTCATCTTCTGAGAAGATGTTTGGATTGAAATTCGGATCTGGTCCAATGGGAAAATCGTCACGCAATTCTGTTATCACGAGAGTCATTTGACGAGGCTGTAGATGCAATAGAGAGGTTTTATATGTCACTTGTCCGAGATTAGCTGGCAACATTGACTTGGCAATTCCATGAATCTTGAATTTTGTGCCCCAAATATTTGAAGTTACTTCAACAAGCTTCATATGTTCAGGGAGTGTATCAACATATGCCAAATCATCAGCATTCTGTTCGTTAGTTTCTGTTGTGGGATTTTGAGCAGATTTCTCTATTGATGCTCGCTTTTTTGTTCGCGTTTTTCTCTTACGTTGCATACGTGGTGAGCCTAAGTGCGTGAGTGAAGAAAGAGTAGGCGAGAGATTATTTAAATAATTTATTTCTTGGAAATGGAGTGAAGGCTAGGCTTTTTCCTATCGAAAATTTTTCGAGAATTCTCGATCGAGAATGAGGTTATAAAATGGTATAAAATTTTTTTAAAAACTGTTCAAATTTTTTCTCAAATTTGAAAGAATTGCCAAAAAGTGCTTATAAATTAAATTTTTAATAAAGTTAACCTTATCAAAATTTATTTTAATGTGTTTGCATTTGTGCATGTTAAATCTTTTTTTTGACGAAACTTTTTGTTATAGAGTATCTTTTTTTAGATCAAAGCTGTTAATTATTTGTTATGCTTTTTTAGGCAAAATATTTCTTACAAAATTTTAGTAAAATGTTTTAAAACTAAATAATTAACTTTTTATCATTTAAGAAGTAAAAATGAAGCACTTTTAATGAATATTTTATAGAAAATTCAGAATTTACAAGTAAAAAAATTTTTTTAAAATGTTTTTTTAAGTGTTTAAAAGTTAAAAATTCATTTGAAAATGAACTGAAAAGCTCATTTTAATGACAAAACTACAGAATTTTATGATTTCTGAACAAATTCAATTTTCGAAATTGAAATATTTTTTGTTAATTACTATAATCAAATTATATAAATTTTAATTATCTTCCTAAACAAGCAAAAAATATTTTTTTAATTATGGTTTTAGGGACATTTTTGTGAAAATTTTGCCCAATTTTCATCCAAAATATAAATCGAGAATTCTCATTCTCGTTCTCGTTCTCGATTTTTTCGATTCTCGAGAATAGGAAAAAGCCTAGTGAAGGCAGAAGAAAATTGAAATTTTCTTTCTTGCATAAGTAATGAAAGAATAATACTCACGACACAAGTCATCAGATTCACTTTCAGATGTGTCAGTGTTGCCATTGCGACCACAACTACCACTGGTCGATTGAGATGACGACGAAAGACTTTTATTTGTGTTAGTTGAATCAGATGAACACGATGAAAGTGAATTGCTAACTTCTTCCACTTGAGGATCAAAGATGACAAATTCAGGTCGAATCTTTGACGTTCTTTTACCCTTGAGCAATGGCACGAGTCCGCCCATAAACTCTAAATATAAAGTATAGCACGTTCCCGAGCTCTGATTCTCGTCATCGTGTCGTATCATTGTACAATGCAGCCTCGTCGAACAGGCTGGTGGCCGTGAAACAAAATCACGCAATGACTTTGTATTCGGCACGCAGCACCGTATAGTTTGAGCAAAAAGATTACCAATGAGTGATTTCATACGACCAGGTAAAGGTAATCGCGGTAAAAGCGATTCTGACGCAAGTGATTGTTGAATTTTTAATCGACAAATTAGTTGGAGTGATGCAACTCGTCTTGATATCCATGCTATATGCACTTGGTTGCCTGTCGCTATGAATATTCGACGATCATTATGTCCCCATGTTAAGGCTGTTACTGGTGACTATTAGAAGAAACTTTTTAGAAAATTATTTAAAATTTAAAACAAATTTAAACTCACATTTGTGTTAGGAATTTTTGCAGTATATAAAATTTGTCCAGTTTCCGTGTAAAATTTCAAAAAATTGTTAAAGTGTGTTCCGGTAATTTCTTTTTTATAGAATTTTCCATCATTTTCAGTGCCAGCAACTGCAAGTAATTCTCTTGAATTGCTCCATTCCATGCAGAAGCCTTCACATAATTGCGTGTTTATATAAGCTGGCGACAAGTCATCGAATGACTTTAACAAATAAATCGATCCATTTTGAAAACTAACAGCAAGCACGAAGGATCGATTGGCAGCATTTTTGACGCCTGGTTCACTGTCACCTTCTTCCATTTTAAATTTCTCGCATGACCATGCCATTGATGTGATACCGAATTCAGATGAAAGTTGAACTTGCGAAACCATCGCACCATGCACGTCCATCACAATTATTTGACCTTGCGTTGTACCAAAATATACTTGCTGATCGTCTGGTGTCCATAAGCCACATGTTATTGTCGCATCAAGATTTAACATTGAAGACCAATATCGTTGACCTGCAACTGAGCCAACAAGCACAAAACCATCTTGATAGGTGATTAGTGCCATACGACCATCATGTGACCACGAAAAGTGCGTTACTGGAGTATTTCTATCGTTAATCAGTTCCACACTCCATCGACCTTCATATTTAATCCATACGAAAATAATGCCTGAACTATCGCATGAAGCTAACTTCTGATAGGGCTCATTCCATTTTACTAATATCACCTGTGAATAAAAAGAACAGCAATTCAGTATCTGTAGCTGAATGGTTTGAAAAATTTAATAAGCTTACATCAGAGCGATGACCTCGCAAGTTATAATTTGTTCGCTGTGGAAATTCTACAATTTTCTTACAATGAGACGTTGAAAAAGTGACTCCAACAATCCCACGCGTATTACCAGTCGCTAACCAGCCCTCTTGATAATAATTTGTTCTGTTAAGCTTCCATCCCTCTTCCTTTAATGAGACACATGAGAAAAAGATTATTTAGCAAGCTTTGTTGTAACACGATGATTATTATGAATGATTAATGAATTTAATTAAGAGTGACAAAAAAGTGATAATGATAAGAAGAGAGAAAAATCATCGAATGTCAAAGTTATGTTTTATATCAAGAGATTATTCATACATTAATCTGCTGAGAATAATGATATTTTTTAGTATAGGATTAATTTCAATTATTCGTAAAAATGTATCAAGAAGATTTCATTATTTATATTAAACCATTTGTAAGCGAGCCAAAAACAATTTTAATTGAATTTCTTGTACAAGTGTCGACAATGAAAAACACGAGCTGTTGAAATATGCAATGAAACGACACGAAAACGGAGAAGAAGAAAAACTGTTTTCATAATTGATCTTGATGGACATTATAAAGAGAAAAAGTGGAGTAGAAGTATCACTTTGCAAGCTAAATTTTTAATTTTTTATGTTGATTAAATTTTCATCTTTTTCATTAGATTTTCAATTATAGAATTAATAAATCATTTTTTGAAATTATTTAAGTCTTGAAAATTAACTTTTTAAAGCTTTGATTGAAATTTATTTGCATTTTTAGTTCTTTTAACTAAAAGACAAGGGGAAACAACTCTTGATAGTGAAAATAGAGTAAGTAATGTGTTAAAACTAAAAACTAAACTATCACTTGTACGAAAAGCGAAAAAATTTTAATCTGCGAAAAATGTTCGAAATAGTACAATTTTTTAGCATTCATGAACATACCCTTGGTGAAAACAGAGTGATCATTTATTAAAGTTTTTTCGTCTCCCCTTTCTAATAATTTAAGATTATTTCAAAACAGAGTTGTTATTCATAGACGTCTACGTCTATATAAACGAAATCTTTGCATAGATCTATATAGACCCATAGACCCGTTTATGTAACAACTCTGTTTCAAAATGAAATTAAGTCTATAAAAAGCTAAAAAAATATTTTTTGGTTACTCAGATAAGCTTTAAGCAGAATTTGTAAAAGAATTTTCTGCATAATAAAAAAACTTCATTAATTTAAATATCTCAGCCTTCAGTTTATTGATTGAAATTTATCGACTATTTAAAAAACAAAGAAGAATTGAAGGAAAAGAGAAAATAATAATTTAATAATATGTGCCAACATTTCGATGACACTGTGATGACATAAAAAAAAGGCTCATTTCATTTCCATAGCAATAAATCCTTAATAAAGGTCTATAAAACTTTATTAGTTCAAGAACTTGAATTATTTTTTCATGTATGTGAAATAATTAAATAAGTTGTTCTTTTAATTATCTAAGTACTAAGAAACTTTTTTACCACAAGCCATATTTTCACTTCTTATGAAAGCTAAAAATTTTTTTGTGATGTGCACAAGTGTCTTCATTGGCTATAGAAAAAGTTTCTCAACCATAAAAGCCAAAATAAAGTTTAACATAATTTCTCATTTGAATTTGAATAGACAAAAAAATGAAGAATGAAAAACTTCAAAAAATATTTTTCACATTATTCTGCTTTCTAATAAAGCTTAAAAGCTTTAGATTTCACTTATTTCTATGGAAATATTTTTGCTTTTGTTTAAGAAAATTATTCATAAATGAGATTGAAATAATTTTAGAAAATCATTTGTCTATTTTAAGATCAAGAATTCTGGAGACGAAAATTTCAGTTTAGTAGCATGCGTGACTGCGTATTATTTACAAAAAAGCTCTAAATATAGTAACATTTTAATATTTATTAAGAATCCTCAATAATACAAAAATATAAAATTCCAAGAAGGAACTACGCATTGATAATTTAAGTACAAAGAAATCAAATTAAAATAAATGTCAGACTCTTGCTGTGTAGCAATAATAAAAGCTGTTTGATCAAGCAAAAAAAAATAAAAAAATTATTTAAATCGAAAACAAACAAATTTTAATTGCTTGAGTCAAGTTCAAAGTTATTTCCTCAAAAAAAAGCTAAAACCTCAACAGTTTTTCTCATCTACAACAATGAAGCACAATAAAGTACATAAAATAGTTCAATAATTCACATAATTTATCAATTTCCTCATTTAAAGTTTTTTTCCCAAACAATGAATTGAAAAGAAATATCGGAAAATTGCAAAACTTCACATTAAAGAGAATGTAGTGGGCTTAGAACTGTATAACAATGGGAAAACTATTTATTATTATAATTTATGCTATGATGAAGGAAAAAGTTTTATTCTCTCTTTTGTATGTTACCAATCGAGGTCGTAAACTCGAACTCATTAAGCGTGTTAGAGAGTAAGACATTGAATCATCATCATAAAGCTAGAACAGCAATTTCATTGATTGATGTTGAAGTTTTTAGCGTGATAAGAAAAATCTCATAAATGCAGTTGCGTTACGATGAAAGTTTGTTAGTTTCAAACAAGCATTCGAGTCAAAATGAAGTTCTTAATTCTCATTTCTTCCTTAATTATTTCTATTGAAGCATGGAAGCAAAAATATGGAAACGATTTTGTGACTTATTCAATAGGTGATAGATATGAGAAAGGTGTGTATTAAAGTGTGCCAAAATGATAACTTTTTATTGTTATCAAAGCTTTGAAATTGCTTTTATGATTGTGACGTAAATAAATTTAACTGGGTGAAGTCACCAAAAAAAGGAGCAGCGACAGCAGTCACAAGTTTTTGTAATTTTTCAATGTTAAAAAAATTAATGACTTCAACAACTTTGAGTGGCTTCTAAATTTATCATTTAATCTTCTTAACATAACCTTTCTGTTTTTAATGCTACTTTAGGTGACTTTTTAATTAGAAATGAAACAGTTGAGTCAAAATTTTCAATCTATCATTGGCCACGAGTGCATCGTTTAGAGCTCAAGATCGAAAATCACGATGATTTATTGAGTTTCGCACAAATTGACATCATTGACACAGACGTGAGTATCAAGTGAAATTTTCATTGCTGTCAAAAGCAATTCTTTCAATTATTGAATTTTCTCTCTTGTTTATATTTTTTTAGGAACCTCATGAAGTTCACATCAATACTCAACCAACGTATTATGAAGTACTCATTGTCAGTTCAACGAAAATTCGCGGTTTCATTAAAGTCTACCATAAGGCTCCAGAAAATTTCCACCATTTGACGAAACTCTTTCCGCAAATTTTCTCAAACACAAATGGAAGAAGAAAATTTAATTAAGAGCACGCAGTCAACGAGTCGAGAAGCTGATAGTGGTTGTTAAGAAGAATGTCAGCATATTATGCAATTGTGTAAATTAACTCTTGTATTCATGCTAATTATCTTCTCTTTTATGACATTCTACTCGTATACAATCGTGAGTTATTCCACGCCTTATCATGTTATTTATTTGTTGTTGCTTCCTCTTTTTATTCACGCTCGACTGGAGTCAAGCTTTATCTTTAATATTATGCAAAAATATTATGATTTTCTCTCTTTAGGACTTTTCAAACTTTATTTATTTACTCTAGAATTATGCTTGATAGCAGCTTTTGTTTTACATATCTTGTTTAAAGTTGCTCTCTTTCTCTTGAATGTCAATAAATTATTTTCACAAAGTTATCTTGTTTTTGTCATTCTGTTAAACATGAAAAAACAACGCTCGCTGTAGCTTTGCGAAGAACAACATTAAAATTAAATTGCGTTGTGTTAAAGATAAGTGGATTATACACAATTTTTTTTCGGCTCGTGAGTTGATTTTTGTTCGCTTTTTTCTGATAATAAAGTTATAAAAATTTCTGCATTTGAGAGTGTCAATTTGATTGGCAATTAGTTTATGATTAAAAATTTTTTAAACCTCAAGAGACATCAATAGGATGATGTTAAAGTTTCTGTTTTGGGTCGATTATAAATTTATGAACGAAGAAAACTTGTTGAATGTTTCGAATAATTTCATTGCACTGAATAATTTAAAAGCTTTATTCCAGCGATTATTTTCAATTATTGTATAACAGAGAGCAAAAATCAAGTTGAGATTTCACCGTGGGCTTATTGATTAATTAATTTCTCAACTCAATGGGAATTTTTACCACCACTGTTTTTATTGATGGCTATTAAAAAGCACTTAAGAATAAACAACATTAAATAAATACCAATCATTTTCCTTCTTCCAAAATGATGAAAATTTCTTGCGTAGAATAAACAAACTCTAACAAATTTATCTCAATATTACTAAAATTTTCAATGAAAGGATTGTTGAAACAGCTTGTATAAAAAAAGAAAACTATGAAACGACTTTCAAGATTAATTTCTTTCTCTTTTTTCTCTTTTACGTTTCAATCGAACATCATCGACTTTATGGCGCGCTAATTCTTCCTTTTATACAGCTCAATATATTGAGAGCAAAGCCTTGAGGGTTTCGATTTCCATGAAGCAAGCAAGCCCTTTTTTATTTCTTTATACACATTTTTATGTCTAGTTCTCGAAAAGTATTTTACATAGTTTTCATTCAGGAAAGTTCAACCCAAGGAAAAGAAAAGTTTTTCTCATCACTTTCAAATTTACTTTTCTTCTTTGTGTTCATCTTGCAATCATATAATAAAAAGTCATAAAATTATGAATCCAAGGATATTAAAATTGAGGCGAAAGGAAAAAGGAGAATGAGAAAATGAAAGTATCGATCGATAATTCTAACCCACAGTTGCTGCTACTGCTATATTAAATGGTGTATCTATACAAAACATACATACAACATATGTGTGAATGTGCACAGTTGAGCGCCTTTGAATAAATACAGAATGAACAAAAAAATGTATTTTGATAGATTCCGTGCACATGTAAACATAAATAAGTGGTTAAAGTGCTGCAGAAAAATGTTTTTATCAGTTATGTTTCAGTGTTGTTTGTTATTGTGTTATATGACAAAAATGATGTCGGCATTGATGACTCTACTACATTTTATAACAAGGTTGGAACGCTTGAAAAGATTAAAAAGAAACCAGGCGCTCTGGAATCAAAAAGGTTGTTGATTAATTTTGCTAAGACTTCAGTAACTTTAAATCCAAAAAGTTTATTGAAGAAAACACGCTAAAATTCTTTATTTCTTATTTTCAAAGAAAATTGTTGACTAAAGCTTGATTGTTTAAAAACTTTTAAACATTATTTAGGAATATTTTTGAACTAAATATGTAAAACTAATTGTATTTATCATTTTCTGAAAATTGAAATTTCTGTAATGAACTTTTTAAGTTATTCTTAAAAGAAACAAAAACGTGCACTTAAATATTCATTAAAAATAATGATCCAGTCTTAGCTATCAAAATTAAAAGAATTAAATCAAATTATGAGCGTCCCAGCCTTTTTTAAAATCAACAAAAGATAGAAAATTCTGTTGTTTAATTTTCTCATAATGAGATACAGACAGGATTTAATAAAGAAATTTTGCGGAAGATTATGAAAGCTTTGAAAGTATTTTATGTTAATATTTTGCATTTTTTACGTTGTTGAAAAATTTTCAAAGACTCATTAAAATATTAAAATAAATTTATTCTTGAATTAAACTTAAATCAATATCATTAATTTTTCTCTAGAAATTTGATTTTTTTAAGACAATTGAATGTTTCAGTTGTCCTTCATTGAAATAGCATCATCATCGTCATCAACATCCCACACATATTTCAAAGATCAACCTATCACTAAATCTCACTTTAAGCATGAAAAATGTCAAACAGCTGGTGTAAATGGAAGAAAGATTAGAGGCTTAATTTAACTTCAAAACATCCTTGATCCTTTTTTTTAAATAAAAAAAATATTCACAAATTTTATTTTGGCCTTTACAATTTGTAGGTGACATCTTTTGCAATTTTCACATAAAAAGAGTAGAAAATTATTCAAACAAATTTAGGTAAATCACGTTTGTCAATATTTACCCACGATACCTCAACCATCTAGCTTTATAGCTGTTTCTAAGGAGGCAAAAAAAGTCTTTCACTTCTACAATAATAACTGACATGATTCAATCAATAAAAATCTAGAATGTCTGCCTGTTACACACACACAACTAAGCAAAAGAATTGCATTGTGATGATTTAAATTGATGAATATTGAATTTCAATTTGAGTTGATTAAAATTGATGAGTTTTCTCTCTTTCGCACTCTAATATTTACAGATTATGGTTCACTCGATGCTGAGTGATTTTATGTTTGGGGTTTGCACGATAAAAATTTATTTTTAAAATTGAAGGGAATAATAATTAAGAAGTTATAGAAATTTTAAATTTAACGGTTTTTTAATAATTTGAAATCAAATAATTTAAAATTCTTGAAGAAAAAATCGTTATTTTATATTTGAAAAAATTCGCTATTAAGATCTGTCAGAAAAATTATTCTTAAGTTTCTAGAAAAATAAAAAAAAAGTGAAAATGTCATAAGTACTCACTTCAGGAATGTCCTCAGGCACCTGCAAAAGTAAGAGAGAATGGAAATTAAGAATAAGTGAGAAGGCAAATTTCAGAATTTATTCACAGTTGAACGAGAGGGAGGCAATGACATTCATGTAAAATAGGAAAGAGAAATTTTTATTGCAGGTTATTTTACTCACCTTTCCCATCCACGACAATGAGAGAATCGTGCAATCACATTTTGTGTTTGAATTCTTTTCGAAATGTAAATGCATATTCACTAGTTGTTATTCTTCTCTTCTTTGGTATTTAAAAATTATATTTTATGCTATAAAATTTTGTTTTAAGCTATTCTTCGCGACATTTCACGCTAAACTCGAATGAGTATTTCTGCCAAAATTTATCATCTCTCGATTAATTATTGTTTCTCTTTTTATACTTTTGCGACTTCATTGTGTGATTTCTTTAAGCTAAAAATAAAACAAGAGAAAAAGAAAAACAATTTTGTTTCAGCTTTATAGAATGAAATTCTCCATTTTTTCATTTTGTTGGGTTTTTGTTGCAATGCGTCGTCGTCGTGTTGCTGTCAAGTTCTTTTCATTTCATTTATATTTTCATAAACAAATAAACATAAGTAAATGGCAACAGCAGGGACTAGTGAGACGAGGAGGGAACTTGCATTTATGTTATGTAAATATAAATTATTATATGACTGCATTCCTACAATGCAATATAGATTGATGATTATTTTTAAAACACAATAAACCTTCTCATCATTGCAGACGATTTGTATGAGTGAGTTTATAAATTTAGAAAATGAAAGTTTTCAATTCACTGTGTATGGAAAGTTTTTTGATTGTTTTAAGTTTTCTAACACTTCCAAGAAGGTTTTTATCTTGTTACTTTTTAGTAGTTTGCTGATTTGCTGTATGAAAATTTTACTGCTAGAAGAATCAAGTTAACAAAAAATAATTTTCATTTTAGGATGAAATTTTTCTTCTTCACTTTTACAAAACTTTTAATTACTTTATTATTAAATTAATCTTGTGAAACATTTCAATGCAGCGAATTCATTTAAAATCTGCTTAACAAGCTCAACCAATTTATTTCTTTTTCGTTGAATTCACTCACAATTTAAGCTGTTCATTCAATTTTCATGCCAAAGAGCTTTATGTGCGGCTTTTATGAGAATCAATTTATTTCGCAAATCTATGTTTTGCCTTTTTTGTTTTCAATTCTTAAAGATTTTTACATATTTTTGATTTTAAATGATGAATGTCTTGTTGGTCAATAATTTAAAACTTTTTTTAGCTTTTTGCATATGAAATTCAAGTGACGAATGAATTAAAGTATTGAAATTGAGTCATTGGTTGACAAAATGAGGAAAAGGGACCCAAAAGAGATTGATTTTCCAACATCAACCATTTCATTCGCTTTTCTACGACCTTTTTTGTCATGATAAACACTTTTTATTTTTAAAGCAACATAAAAATATCATTTCAAGTGTGAAAAAACATTTCCCAGAAGAGCACAAGAGAGAAATGAAGTGAATAAGAATTGCGTAAATAAATTTTCGTCAAACAAATAATTAATAAACTCCAAAGTGGAAAAATTTAAGTTTGAGAGAAGTCTTAAAATAACTCTTCTCGGAAATATAATAGAAAAGAAAGGAAAAAAGGCAACCACGCGCTGCTTATTATTGACCATTAATTTTATTATTAGTCAATGTTCTAAATAAACTAAAAATAGCGATTAAGTTGAGTTTCTTTTTTTGGATAATTTTCGACTATTTGCAACTATAATTAGCGATGAGAAGAGGAACATCATAAATCCATTCTGCATAGTTACACACGTACATTATTGTTGTTGTGAAACCATTTCTTTTCTTTTTGCCGGAAGTGAATAAGCGTAAATAGAAGGAAGAATGAAGGAATTTTTTTCATGTCGATTTGTGCCAGTAAACATGTTTCATTTTAATGGGATTTTTTTTCTCTCTCTTTTGCCATAATTGAAATGGGAAATTGATAAGCAAGAAAATTGGAGTTCAACGATTGATGTGAGAAACTTGATTATTTGCTTACATTTTGCTTTTTCTACTCATAAAATAATTTTTCTTTTCATTTTCCACATTTTTTCATGATACACATCACAAGTAATAATTTTTCTTTTCTCATTTTCTCTCTTTTGAATATTTTTAACCTTATGGGACGATTAAGAAGAGAGAAAAATTATTTTTTTTTTGTATTACTTAATTTCTTTATATTTATTTATGCGTGAAGAGAGAATGTATGAGAAAAATCATCGACATTGAAAGAAAATTACTCAAAGCAAGTCCCGCTCCCGCGACTAAATAAAAATCGATTTTTCTATAAACATTCAGAGTCTTTTTTCTTTTTCGCGAGGCGAGAGAATTTTTTTTCTAATTGAATTATGTGTGAAAGGAAAATCATTTTTGCAATTAAATTATTACAAATTCTCTCGGACTTTGAACGTTGCCAACAATAATAATAACAAATTTGGCAGCTCTTTGTTGTATGTTTTTCATCGAGTCATGAATTTGTCATCAAATGTACTTGAGAGAGTGAGAGTAAAATTTTAATACCTAAGAATTTTCTTTTTTTTTCGAATTTTTCACAAAAATTGCTTCACTTTCACTTTAATTACAATTTAACTACGTTAACTACTTTCAAAGCATACAATTATTGCCAATAAAGAGTCGCAAGCTGAGGACTTTATTAATGAAAAACAATAAAATAAAATTTTCAGCTTGATTTTCTAAATTTTCACGGATCTAAGCTTTGTACGATTCGCTTTTATCCTCGACTTTTTCACGACTGACTGTAGAGCAAAAACCATCCCTTTTCTCTTTCTCTTTTGCTCCGTATATCGATTTTTTACTTTCAACTTTGTCCCAATGTTGTCGCTTTTCTTCGCATTTTCACATTAAATGTTTTTCTCCATTTTCCATTCCTTAAATTTGAAACATTTTGATATTTGAAATTGCCTTTCAACAACCTGTCGGCATAAGATTAATTTTTAACTATAATTGACTCATATTGTATGAAATGATTAAAAATTTTTACTTTATTAATAAGTTAAATAAATTAGTTTTATAATAGAATAAAAATTTCAATAGGATTTTTAATATTCTCTTAGATAAGTCATTTCAAATTTGCGTGCAAAAATCATCATTTTAAAATTTTACTTTCATAATACGCATCTGCGTATAATCTTGATAAAATGTGTCTTCTTCACATTCAAAAGTTTCAAAAGCAAACAAAATTAAGTTCCATATGTGAGAAAACAAAAGAAAAGTTTTCATAGCTATTTATTATTGTTTTTTGTTTCTTGAATTTGTCATTATCATTCCATTAAATTTTCAATCATCATCGCATTTCGACGTTAAGTGCAATTTTTCAACTTTTTATAATTTTTTTCTTCTAAACAAAAGAAAGTTCTTTTGTTTTATTATTTCTATATCAAGTAAGTTTTTTGAGTACATAATCAGCTGATTATAAAAGAGAGACCTACTTTTATCTATTTCAAAGGTCGATTTGCGGTAAAATAAAAGTGAAAAAAGAAGATGGATTTATTTAAAAACCACGTAAATGCATTCTTTGGTAAAAAGGAACCATGGCAAGTAGCAACAATCACTGCATCGTCTACATTATTGTTAGTATGGCTCTATCAATTTGTTACTCATGAGCAAAGTAAGTTAAGAAAAAGATGAAATAAAATTTTTATCTTTCTTATCTAAAGTCATGAACTAATTCTTTAGGTATCACCGAGCGATTGAAGAAAAAATTCTTTAAATTAGTTCGTTATGTGCCATCAGTAAAGAAAAAAATTGAGAGTGAATTTGAGAATATTCAAAAAACATTTGAGGATGATATGATGAAATATGGCGAAGAAATGGGCTACATTGTGAAACTACCTGAAGATGGATGGCATAGAAAAGATATTTTGAAGAAAATTGACGAATATCTGGAACTTGGACATTATAAATGGGATGAAGGATTTGTTTCTGGTGCCGTCTATAATTTTGATAGCAAAATCAATGAACTTGTGACAAAAGTTTATGCAAAAACTGCTTACACTAATCCACTCCATCCGGATATTTTCCCTGGTAAAATTTTCCTCATTTTTAACTTATTTATATTAAAATTTAATCTTTAATTTAAGGAATTTGTAAAATGGAAGCAGAAATTATAAGAATGGTAGCTTATCTCTTTAATGGCAATTCAAACACTTGTGGATCAATAACAACTGGTGGAACTGAGTCAATTTTACTCGCGTGCAAGGCTTATCGTGATTATGGACGTGAAGTTAATGGAATTGAAAAACCAAATATGGTAATTCCTACAACAGCTCACACAGCTTTTGATAAAGCTGCTCAATATCTTGGTAAATCATTATCATGGAATAACTATTTCGGATCTAATCTATTTAGGATTATTTTTTAGGCATTACTGTAAAGACTGTAAAATTGGACCCAAAAACTTATCAAGTGGACCTTAAAGCTATGGAGCGTGCTATCAATAAAAATACTATCATGGTAAATATAAAAATTTTTATCACACCAATTCATGACATTGCAAAAAAAATATAATTTTGTTAGGTTGTTGGATCAGCACCAAATTATCCTTATGGAGTTATGGATGACATTGAAAAGATTGCAAAATTGGCAAGAAAATATCGAGTTCCAATGCATGTTGATGCTTGCCTTGGAGGCTTCTTGGTTGCATTCATGAAACGTGCTGGCTATCCTCTTCCAAAGTTTGATTTCTCAGTCAAAGGTGTTACTTCAATTTCCTGCGATCCACATAAATATGGATTTACTCCAAAAGGTGAAAATTATATTTTTGAATTTTTAAAACTTCTTTCTTAATTGAAATTTTTTAAATTTTCTAGGAAGTTCAATAATTTTATATGCTGACAAAGCTTATCGTCATCATCAATATACAGTGACAGTAAATTGGCCAGGTGGAATTTATGGTTCACCAACTGTTTCTGGATCACGTGCAGGTGCTAATGTTGCTACAACTTGGGCTTGTCTTCTTTATCATGGTTTTGATGGTTATATTGAAACGACAAAAGCTATTGTCGATACAGCAAAATATATTGAAAGCAAATTGAGAAATATTGATGGAATTTTCATATTTGGAACTCCAGTCACTTCAGTTATTGCAATGGGATCAAAAGTTTTTGACATTTTTAGACTGTCTGATGCTATGAATAAAAAAGGTTGGAACTTAAATGCACTTCAATATCCAAGTGGTGTTCACATTTGCATTACTTACATGCATACAAAAGATGGAATTGCAGACAATTTCATTAAAGATGTTGAGACAATTGTAAAGGAAATTATGAAAGATCCAGGCAAACCTGTTGAAGGTAAAATGGCAATTTATGGAGTAAGTCAAACAATTCCAGATCGATCAATTGTTGGCGATTTTACAAGACTTTTCTTGGATTCATTATATTTTACACCAAAAAAACCAAAGAAGTTGAGTAAAAGTAGTGGACCTAAATTGGAAAAATTATCAAGCATTGACAATCATGCTGAATCTACTGATGTTACTTTGATGAATGAATGAAATTTTCGTTAATAATTTTAATAACAAAAAATCCTTAAAGTTCTTAATAATTTGGAAACAAAATTTTTGATCATTTCAAAAGCAATTCGAAGAAATTTTATCATTTAAAAGCCATAACTTGAGAATACTTTTTAGTGAAATTATTTTGACTATCAATAAGTGTGAATTAATGTAATTTTCAAATTAATGTTAATTAAAAAAAGATTTAAGAGTTCTCAAGTTGTGCTAAACTAAATTCATAATTAATGACAAAATTTTATTTTTACACGAGCAAAATCAATAATTAGTTTTTAAAACTGTAATATGTGTTATAACCATCAATTTAAAAATATATTTCAAAGCTAAGGCATTCATTGAATATATATTAAATATTTTAAAATAAGTTCATTCTTGTCCTGGGTGTCAAAAAAGATTTTTTTCGTAAATTTTTTCACATTTAAAAATTGAAAATTTTCAAGGTAGAGACAGTCCAAAAAAAAAAATTTTCAATTTTCAAGCTCGCCTACTAAGTGTGAAAAAAGTTAGGGTACTCGCTTTTATAAAAAGCTTTAAAAAAGCTTTTTTTAACATTTTTAATTGAGTTTTTCGTTTGATTTCTAAGGGTTTTTGCAACGAAACTTTCAATATAAGCTTATTATTTGTTATTCTATCAGAAACAAGCAAGATTTGGCCGAAATTTTTCTTATTTAAGAATTTTCATAAAAGCTTTTTCTTCATACATTTTTCTATGAATTTTAAAACATTGATTTTTCGATTGGAAAATGCAGGAA
The DNA here is from genome assembly GCA_014622435.1 of Polypedilum pembai. Lineage (NCBI taxonomy): Eukaryota > Metazoa > Arthropoda > Insecta > Diptera > Chironomidae > Polypedilum > Polypedilum pembai. Next base: position 20,366 of record JACWBX010004426.1, read on the forward strand.
ACAAAATCCTTGCATTTAGAAATTAAATTATTGGAACGAATTATGATTTGACACTAAGATATTGGAGTTTTGCTGCATATTTAGTCTGAATTTGAAATTTTTCATTTTGCTTTTTTAGTACCCTAACTTTTTTTAATCTCAGGAAAAAAATATCGGAACTGTCCCTACCTTGAAAATTTCTTTTCAAAAAGCGTACAAAAATTTAAAATAAGAAATTTACTATTTTGTTTAAACAATACTATATTTTGAGATTAGATATCAATTAGTTCGTTCTTCAATTGCTTTTAACGCTAATTTCATTCCACGAATCGTAAAAAAATCAAAATAAATCCGATAACGGTCTATTCAGTCTCCCAGGATAATAGATAGCTTAAGTTGGCTTTTTAAGTGTCCTAGCCTTGATATTTAGCAGAATCATGAATGAGTTTCATTTTTCACAATATTCAGCAAGTTTTATGAATTCATTGTTGAATTAAAAACAATAAAAGAGTTCATAAACTTTGAAATACTTATTTAAATTCTTTATTCATTACATAGAAAGAAACATTGTGTGAATTCATCATTTGAAAATATGTAAATTAATTTTTTAATTGCTGTTTATTCAGAGTTGTACAGACTGCATGTTTTCATGAAAGATTTATTTATCGAGTTCAGAGTTTTAAAATAGTTTTTACTTATACAAAAAAAATTGAAAATTAAGCAAAAATCCTGGACTGCAGAATAGATATCAATGGGTTAGTACTAAAAATGAAATAAAATATTGATTCAGTCAATGTTCATTTAAAAAATTACAAAAAAAATTTCGAAAAAATAATCAAATTAAGTACCAAAATGGTCTGTTTGGCTCCTTAAGAGTAAAATAACGATTTACCAACTCTGCTTCATTCAAGGTGTGAAAATTCAGTGAAACTAGAAAATTTAGAGAATTGTAATGTATATCCAAATATTATCGATACCTTCAATTCGGTTCTACCTAGCTAATAAGCTGCCTTTTATTTTGAAATTTTAAAAATTGTTAAGAAAAAATTAGAATTAAAATTGGAAAAGTCTTGTTACCCACATAATAAACTTTTAAAAAGAAATTGTTAGACAAAAAAAAAACCCTTAAAGGCTAAATGATTGGATTTTTTTACCCCAACCATGTCAAATACATACACTTAAAAAAATAAATGTATTTCTCCAAAATAAAAAAAAAAACTTGTCTTTTTCTGTCTTGTTATTTTATTTCAAATCAAAGGTGATGTCGAGTGGAAAATGTTTTTGTCCCTTCAACATGCAATCATATATTTTATTTGCACGTAGATATAAACACATGTGCCACAAGTTTTGGCATTCATGATACTCGTTCATCTCCCTTATCTTATGCTGCTGCATCTTTCCTTTTCACACCATAAGTTTCATATTTTTGTTAGAAAATTTACGAAGATTTGTAGGAAGTAAGAAAGTAGCAGGCTGAAAGCAGCATTATTATTCCAATCAAGTGTTTGTGAGCATTCACATATGAGTGTGGATAAGTAAATACAATTTTATTAGACACTTTCATCGCTCCGCAAACTTTCAGATCGATGCGATGTAAAAAAACTTTTTCTTCAAAGTAAAAAGGGGGGAGAAAAAGAAAATTGTCCAACTCATTTTTCGTTCTCTCTATCTCTCTGTCTAACTAAGTGGATTTGTTTGAAAAGAAGGGAAAAAGGTTTTCCGGTATGAAAATTCAAATTTTCTTCTTCAACTCCCAATTTGATTTCTTCTATTTTGGCAAATTTCAATTGAGAAGAAGGAGAAAAAAATATCATTCAAGCAAACAGTAGTAACAGCAGCAGTCGAAAGACATGTGTGTGTTTTTCATTTTGCA
>JACWBX010004426.1:22237-47778 GCA_014622435.1 Polypedilum pembai
TTTTGGTTGAAATATTTAATCGAATAAAATTTAGTTAAATTGAGTTATTTGCAACTAAAATGACAAACAATTTCGGACTATGATTTTGGCAAATTTCAATTGAGAAGAAGGAGAAAAAAAATCATTCAAGCAAACAGTAGTAACAGCAGCAGTCGAAAGACATGTGTGTGTTTTTCATTTTGCACAATGTAATGCATAGAAAGATTCTAATGGAAATTTATTCCTTGATTCTTTCACATCTGGTAATTCCTGAGCTCTTCTGTCGCTCTGTATTCGAAAGAAGGAAAGAAAGTTTTTTTTTCTCCATCATAATGCTCATGGTATTTCGATGTAATGTTTTTTTGATGTGATCTCCATTGATTGAAAAAGGAAAAGAAAAAAAAATTGAACAATTTTTAAACACAGACAACAAGAGAAGTTTGCAAACATACATTGATGTACTTTCATTCTTTACTTCATGGTCATTTGAAATTTGAATGAATGAATGGTAAATGGAATTTCATGAATGAAGAAGCAGAATGAGATTGAATTACAAATTTTTTATTTGATTTTTGAACTTGAATTTAAAAACTTTTAAGAGTAAAATTTTGAATGTAAAAGTAACGGATAAAATAATTTCAAATTTTCTGCTATAAATAACTGTTAATTAGAATTCAAAAAATTTTAATTGCAACTAACTTCACGACAATCAAAATTCTCAAAATTCAAGTCAAAATCAAACAAATAAAATGAATAATATTTTATGTAATTTCTTAATAATTTCTCAAATTTCTTTTATTATTTTTCTATAAACAGTCAACAGATTCATAAAATTTTTCGATTACTTAATAGATCAAATTACAGTTTATGATGGGTTATGAAAATCAGCCTTCATATAAGCAAACAACCGCCAAGTATGGTTTTATGCATGAAAGAAAAACTTTTCTTTCTTTTTTTTTATCATCTATCATCCATAAATCCTCCATCTTTTACTACACATTGCAAAATTCTTTTTTTCCATTGCTGAAACAATAAAGAGAGTTTTTATATCCAGCAAAAGAGAAAGAAAAGCGAGAAAATAAAAAAAGTATATCGAATGATGATGATAATTTTATATGTTTGTGTTATCGAACATACTGTAGAGCATTATCAAGGAATGGCACCATATAAACTTATGCTTCTACTGCTACTGTGTTCAAACATGAGTTTTCTAGCATTATGTGCCAATTTGAAGATAAATTCAATTCAATTTCAGACTTTTACACTTTTTATTTTGCTTGTTCTTATACCAACTGCATTATAAAAAGTTTACTGAACTATTTTCAATGGTTTATAAACTAATAATAAAAAATTTTCTCAATGTTAATATTTTAAATACTTTTTGCTTACATTTTTGTATTCTTTAGAATTCCCGAGTAACCAAAAATATGTTAAGACTTTTCGTTTACTTTCCATGGCATGCTAAAGGCATATAAGATTACAGGTGAGATTGTTGGTTTTTCTCAAAAGGAAAGAACTCTTGATAGCGAAAACAGAGTAATAATTTGAACTTTAAAATTTTAAATGAAAATATTAAAAATTTCTTTCTTATTTTAATGGATTTTTCGTTAGATTTGTTTGCCTTTTCCTTTTTGATGATGAATAAAATTACAATTGCTTAGTAATTTGCAACATAATTGAAGTCAATTTAAGCTTTTTTCGGTTTTACTTATAATTTTACTTTAAAACTTAAAATGTACGAGAACAGAAATCGATATAGTTCAACTGCAAGTCTCCAAATTAATCTTATTCTACTTATTATAAAAAGACTTTTTAATTTTATTCAGCTTCAATATTGAAACATTTATCAAACCAGCAAATTTACCAAAAACAACTCTGCTATTCAGTCATGTTTTTATTTAACATAAAAATTATTTTTCCTTCATCACTTAGTTCAATAACAATAATCTGGTTAATTATGTCAATTGACACAGCAACCTAAAAACATTTTAAGAGTTCATTGTTGTTTTCTATGAGAGATTGTAATTGACTCTAATAAATGCGGTTCATTTTTACTTACTCTCATCTCATCTCATTCTTTATCTCTAGGGTAATGATAGATTCTACACACATACACAAAAACCTTTTCTTATTCTCTTCAAAAAAAAAAAATATTTTTGTGCTGAGAATTTTTAATTAAAAGTCTATGAATGTGTGAAGAGAAAAAGAAAGAAATGTGTATCAATCACGTGTCACATCGTATTGCATTTAAATATGAATTGATGCAGCGATAAATTTAAAATTCTTTTTGCGTCAGTACTGCGACGTGTGTTTCATGCTAAACACTTCAACTGACATTTAATTGGTGTAATAGTATAAACGAGAGAAATATCTGAAATGGATCTGTGATCAAGCACTCTTGAATTGACGCAGAGATACACGCATGCTCATAATATTGAGAGTCATTTAAGTTAGAGCCACTTATCTATGGTTCATTTAGCTAATGGATGAGAAAATTGTGTTTATTTAGTTCTGTCTCGTATATGAGGGCGAATATTCTAAAGGTTAAGAGCATAGCTAATTGATTTCATCTCTTAAATAAATCACTTTTCCATTTTTCGTTTGTTATCTTCAGCATGTGTCTGAAAATCGACCATAAAATTGTGATTTAAGTAGGGTCAGCTCTATCTCACTCATATATGTGTGTATGTTTATGCCATTGGTCTTTGATAATTGTATTAATCAAGATTTCCCGTCATAATTGAATTGACTTTTACACTAATTGAATTGACGATGTTGGATATGCATGCGTATGACAGAAATCTTGAGTACTTTCGTTAATTAAGTTCTTACATTTATGCATGAATCTGTTACTGAAATGACTATAAATGAAATAGGAAATGTGACATATTAATCTAGAATTAAATTTAACGAATATTTATTTTTCAAATTTAAAAAATAACCGTTATTTCTACTAACAAATTTATTTCATAATAAAACTTTTCCTAATGATTCTCATTCACAAGATGCATAAAAAAGAAGAAAAACTTTTTCTTTGACAAAAAACAAACTTAATATATTTGATATTTTTTTGTGCTAGAATTTCTTTTTCCTCCTACACTATTTTCACACACACATGCGATAGCACTTTTTTGGTATTCATCATGTTTGCTTGTTCAACATCTGTATCGACATGCTTTATAGCATTTTGCTGATGATTTATGATTGCCGTTTTTCTATTAACAAATTTTTTCTTAGTAAACATTTCTTTTTGACAAAACAGGTGAAGATTTTTTGCAAAAAAATGCCTGTCTCAAGAAAGGTCGAAACGAAGCCAGACACAAAATACATTAACATATCGAAAGAAAGCTATATTGACATAAATGCTAAAAGCCAAGATTTTCCTGAATTCACAATTCAGATAGAAAAAATTTCCACAGTTTTGTTGTTGTTTCAATCAGAAGAAAATGAAGTTGTTGAAAAAGTGAGTGGAAGTTGAATGGAATTATCATTTTCATATTTATTTCATTTCATCAGCATTTTTTAAATCTTGTTACAGGCACTTTATCACATCGACAAATTTGCATCAATGGGAAAGCAGCAGATTTATGCTCTCGAAGAAAATCGCATTTATGAATTTGCATTAAAGCTCATCAAATCGGAAAATATGATTGTCAAGAAATTTACATTCAAATTGCTCGTTCAGCTGATTCAAAACATTGAAGACTGTCGTATGAAACTACTCAATGAAATCACATTGATTGAGGAAGCAAAAAACATCTTCATGACATCATCGGATGAAAATTTAGTTGAATTTTCATGTATTTTATTGCATTATGTCTGCTGTGATTTGAAGCACATTCATGAAATGACACAAGATACAGAATTTGTTGTTGCAATTTTCACTCGTATCAGTTCATCATTAAATCTCGATATTTTGTTGCAATCAATTCGCTTACTCAATCTCATCATAAGCAACTCTATGCTGATTACTTCGATACTAAACATGAATGAATTTCCACTCAAAAGCCTTCAAATTGAGCTGAAAAATGATTACCGTGAAATTCGAGTGGCTGCACTTGAGAGCTTCCAAATTATTTCATCGTTCTCTGAACACCCGTTCAAGGATGAGATTGCGTCAGATTCTTTTATTGAAATCTCTCATGAATTTTGCATGGTAAAATTTCTTAAATTTCACTTTTATCAAAAAAAAAATTTATTTAATTTTAGAATGAAGATGTTGAATTACAAAAATTAGCACTAAAAATTCTTAAAAATATTTGCAAAGACAAGCAAGCAATGTTCAAAGTTTCTCAATATCTTCTCAAATATCTTCAACTCTTCATAAATGGAACAATGATAGAGAGTCAAGGAGAGTTGCTTCAAATTTTGACGTCACTTGCAAGTTTCGAAGATAACTTGAGAATCATGCATGAGAATGGTTTCATAAGTGAAGTTCTCAAGATGATTAGAGAAAACGCTTCAGTTGCTGCATGTGATGCATTGATTGTGATGTCAAAGAAAGTCAGTTGCTTAGAAGAAATTCTCAAAGAAAATGTTTATAGCATACTGTTGGAGTCATTGACTGAAACAAATGTTGAAAAAATTCTTACAACATTTCAGTCACTCATCAACCTACAGGGATTAAATTATCTTCTTGACATTACTTCAAATCTAATTGAAATTTTTATCAAAATTCTCAAAACATCATCATCTGTACCATTAAAAGTAAAAGTCATTGGAATTCTTGAAAAACTTGCAACTTATTCAGCTATGAAATCAAAAATCTCAGAATCTAATGAGCTGTCAAAAGAAATATTTTATTGTTTACTCTATTCAAGTTATTCGACTAAACTCATTGTCCGTCTTTTTCATCTCATTGCAAATTATATTGATCAAAAGTCCTTTCGCGAATCATTCATTGAGTTCAATGCAAGTGAAATGATTGAAATTTATTTGTCATCACAAGTCAGTCAAGTGAAAGCGAGTGTTTGCACTCTGATAAATCTCGCATCAAATTATGCTGAGCTTGCTGCACATTTAATCGACAATGGAGTGCTGAGAGGATTGCAACAGTGTGATTTTGAATGCTCAATTTGTTCCGATTGCTATGAGTCACTTCTTAATACAAATATTTCAGTAAAATTTTCAATTTTAAGAAGACTTGAAGCGAATGATAAAATTCAAAGTGGATTTTATGCGATGAAAAGAAACAAATTGGATTGGCAAGTGCAGCGTGAAATTATGAAAACTGATTTGCAGAGTCCACTTCTTCCAATTTATACAATAAATTTTAATGATGAAAATTGTTTTGGTGATGAATGTAGAAAATTTTCAACTGATGAACATTTGAGTGAGCTGAAAAATTTGTTGAGTGAAAATGAAGAATTTAAGAAAGCAAACATTGAACAAAAAATTAAAATTCTTGCAATAAAAGTTTCAAAATTCTTCCAAGCTGAAGAAATTTGTTTCAAACACCATCTGAATGAGTTAAAATTACAATTTGAATCTTCAATAATTCCACTTGGCAGTCTGATTTATGCTAATTCATTTGAAGCGTCATTAATGTTCAAGGCACTGGCAGATCAATTCAATATTGAAGTGTCATTTATTTTTGATGATATAAATGGCAAATCTTGGAATGAATGGAAAGAAAACTGTGGAATTATTGACTTATTTTTTGATATTGGTGAAATTTATGAAATCAACAGTCAATCTGGTCGAATGTATCTTCAAAATGTTTCCTAAAAAATTTGAATAAATTTTTCTTATTTCAATAAAAAGATTTTCTGTGCTTTCGATTTCAATTTTTTTTTGCAATGACATTGATGTAAATCGCATAAGACAGTGAGTGACTCCTTTTCTTCTCCCTCTTCCATTGCTTACTTGCTTTTGTAAAATAAATAGAGAAACGCAAGTGTCAGAATTGAATGAGTGGAAATGAAATTAAATTAAAGAATTTCCTACATCAATTTATCAAAATGTCTCTACGTTGACGATAATTTTGTTAATGTCATGAAATTGAACAAGTCAATGTGCTTTACTCCTCTCTTTTTGCTTTTTGACACTTGTCGCCTTTGGACTGTTACAAATTTTATGTCATTATAGGTAATAGATGCTGACTCTTACGCTCCATCTATTTTGTTAAAGATCAATTGAATTGGCGCCAGGAAATGGCTTGAAAGTTAATTGCTTTGGTTCCGTATTTTTAACTGAATTAACTCTCTTTCTTTTTCTCTATTTTCGAGTGATTTTCCGCTTCATTTATTTTATAAATCGTTAATATACCTTAAATTCCTCGCTTACTCGCCCACACACAAACATTAATGTGCGCAAAAATAAAATTAATTTAATATTAAATTTTATATGGAAACATTGAGAGATAGAAAGAAAGTTTTAACTCGAAAGCTATAAAATTTTATTTGAATGATATTTCAATTGCTCCCTTAAGATTTCTACGATGGCTTCCTTGTTCAAATTTTCTTCCTTTCTCTCTTTTTCTCGACTTTTGCTGCTGATTTTAAACTATGAAGAAGTCGAATGTGCTTCAAGAGAATTTTTCTATCTCTATCAGGAAAATTTTCCTTTTTTGCTTTAAGCAATGCAGCAATTTTTAAGTTTCTTTCTTCACTCATCAAAAAATACAATCTATTAGTCAGGGATTAGAACTCATTTAAACATTTTTAATTTTTAACTGTCAAAATCAATTGAAATTCAAAATGATCGTTAATTTTTGTTAACAAAATTATATGAAATTGAATTTAAAGAAGTTTCTTAGCTCTTAAGATAACTTAGATATGTCACCGAAGAATTATTTTGAATGCATAAATAAAACCAAGATGCTTCTTCGTGATTAATTTTCAAAATTTTTCCATCCCTGATTCTATCTCTTAAGAATTAGACGTACACGAGTGTTCATTCGTATGAAGAAAGTGCAAAAAACTTTTTTCTTCTTAAGAAAAAAAATAATTTTGATATACACACATTCACTCGCACTTGGTGAGCTTCACTTTTTAACAAGCAATAAAGAAGAAAAAAATTCTGAAAATAAAAATGAAAATATTTATTATTCTAGGAACGTTCTACATTCTGTCTGTATCGTCTGAGCAAATATTGAAACATCAGTGCATAGATTTCCCCTAGGATATAAGTTTTAAAAAAATTTGTTGGCAAAAAATTTCCTGCAAGAGAAAAATCTTTAAATGAAATTTTATTATCAGAGAAAAACAACAAGTGTGAAAACTTTATGTTAAGGCCAAAAGAAGAAAAAATTTTCATTCTTTATTGAGAAAACATTGATGAAGGTGAAGAGCACTCGAATCGACTTTTTATATTCAAGTGTCATTCATGCTGTACATTGAATGTAATGAAAAACGTCACACTAAGAGGAAAAATTTTGTTTGCTTTATTTAAACTCTCGCAACCTCAAAGCATGAAGAATGAAAAAGAAAAAAAATTCAATTCAAGTTTTGTAGAAAGTTGAAATCCATTGTCGATGTTTGTTAATATCATTTTCAGGATTTGGCTTTACATGCTTCAATGCTTCTTTCAAGTGATGACATTCGATGTCCATGTCAATGGATTTCGAAAAGTTCTCGCTGCGAATTTTCTTTCGTATTATCATCATGTTTGCTTCTTTTATTGCTACTCGAATGTCATCGCCAGTGAAGTTTTCGCTTAATATTGCAAGTTCTTCTAGCTCATCAAGTCGCCACTTTTGTGAGCTTGGTAGGAAATGCTTGATAAGACTTTGACGTTCACTCATTGTTGGCACATCAATATGAATTTTTCTTTCAAATCTACGTAGAAATGCTGTATCGATATCCCTGAAAAAGTTACAAACTCATAAAAAAATTTTATGTAATTTTTTAGAAACAAACCATGGAAGGTTAGTTGAACCAAGCACAAAAACTCTTGAACTTTCATCACTCTCAAGTCCATCAAGTAAAGATAAAAATTCATTTTTCAATCGCTTTGTAGCCTCATGTTCAGATACAGCACACCGCTTTGACGTCAGACTATCAAGTTCATCAATGAAAATTATCGAAGGTTCATGATACTTGGCCAGCTCGAATAGCACTCGAATAAGTTTTTCTGATTCACCGCGCCACTTGGAAATTAATGTGCTTGCAGATATATTGAAAAACGTAAAAGTTTCATGCAATTCACTGCACAGAGCTCTGGCTAGCAAAGTTTTCCCACATCCTGGGACACCATGCATTAAAACAGCTAAAAAATTGAAACATTTTTAAAAAAATAGTTTTGATAAATTTTGATGTTTACCCTTCCATGATTGAACTCGATTAAAAAGTTCTGGATATTTCATAGGAAACACAACACTTTCACGCAATATCATTTTTGCCTCATCTAAGCCAACAATGTCATCCCATTTAACTGAGAGATTTTTTCGAACAATATCTTTTATGATGACTTCACTCACATCCTTCCAATCATGCGGATGTGAATTGTAAAATTCATACATCGATTTAGTAAAAATCCCTGGTGATGAAATTATGGAAAATTTTTCCTCCGTCTCGAGAATGTTTGTTGGTGATAAACTTGAAATTTGCAAACATTGACTTGTCTCTAGTTCGCTTGTAGAATTTGAAATTGTCTTGAGACTGGCGCGCTTTTTTGCAAGTGCTTGACGCGCTGCTTGAATGTCACTTGTGCTTGTACTGCTGCTTACTGCCGCTGGCGTTTGAGGTTTGAGATCATTTTTCTTAACAAATCGCGGCTTCTTGCCAAACTTGACAAAATAATAGCTACAAAATTCCATGTAAATTGTTTCAAGATCGACATTATCACAAATGACAAATTCATTGGACAATTGAGACTCATCAATCAACGATGCATGACTTTTACTGAGTCCAGCCTCCTTCAAGTACTCGGCTATTAAATAGATTATGTTTCTGTGGGAGTTAGCAAGAAAATGACATTTAAGTGAATTTATTTTCTATAAGATTTTTTTACTGTTGCCAGAATCATCCTCATTCTACCTAAAAATTTACTGCTTACATACCTACGACGCTCGTAAATACTGCGACGATCGTGCTGTAAAAATAGCATAAAAAAATTATGAAAATGAGAAACAAAATATTGCGAATATTTTACCTCAGCCATAATTTTCAAGCTGCTGTTGTTGTTGGTGTTGTTTTAACTGAAAATTAACAATGACACATGGACAATAAAGATAGAAATTTATGAAACTCTTTTCCCATTCACACTAATTTTCTTCTACTTATTACTTGTGTCTTTTTTTATTTATTCAAATAAACACAACGACACGGAAAAGTTTTTTTATTTATCTGTAACCAAGGTAAAGTCATGGCAAACTTTGAAACAATTTTACTATAGAACAAAAATTCATTGTTTCATTTTTCCAAACTCTGGCGAAACAAATAAAATTTGTTTCTAAGACTACGATGATTTTCAATTTATATAAATGTATTCGAACAGAAAGGCTTAAAAGGATTGAAGATTTTTTTTCCTTTCTCTTTCGCCTTTCATTTATAAATCTCTTGGATATAAAGTTTTTCACTTCCAATACTCTTACATACAAAATTTGAATGAACAAAGTGTGTAAGAGAGAGAAAAGAAGCATTGTGCAATGTTTGTTTATTCATGGAAATAATTGTCTTTATCCTTGGAGTTTAATTTTTTATCATTATGTTCACATTCGTTCATGAATGCGAATTGTTTTCATTTAATCAGAAGTGTGTCTTGTTATTGAGACATTAAACATCTTGCGAGTGTTGAAATAAATTATTGCAGCCATTTCGATGAGATAATGGACATAAATCTTCACTTATAACCCTCAATTCGTTCAATTTATGGTTTAAGTAATCACTTTAGTTCTAATATGATATGAAGGTGCAATAAATAACTTGTCGTGCGAGATTCATCCTTTTTCGATTGAGAAATTTTTTAAAATGTGACATTTTAACATAGTGAACAAGAATTGATATAATTCATTTAATTTTATCGAAATTGAGTCAGGAACATGAGAGAAAATGAAATTATTGGTTTTTTGGTCGATTGCCTGATTTTCACTTTTCATAATTGTGGTTTGAGGCAAAACATGCAACACTTTTTCCCATTTTTGTTGAATTTTAAATAAAATATTAAAAGTAAACAAGTGAGCGAATAAAAATTTATGAATTTTCATCACATCACGCTCGCTTTTTCCCATGCAGCATTCTGTTGATTATTTTTTGATATTAAATATTGTGACTCGAGAGATTAATTTGCCTTAATTCCTTCGCTTGCTGTAAAATCACTCAGCATCATTTATGATTATTATGGTAATGAATTGAAACTCTCTCTCTCTCGCTCTCTCGATGGATGCTATCATTTAAATCTGTTTTTACAGACAGAAAATAATCAGACTTAGACACACGATGCCCCAAGTTGCTCTTTTTGACTCTTAACTGTTCCAATTTGATCTTTATTCCTTTTTACTGCTCATTTTTGTACTTTAATGGTAAATTATCTGGATAAAATTTCCAAAATTCAAACGTGAAAATACATACAGTAGGGGACATAAATGATTCGATATTTTAAAATTTTTCCTTTGGGCATTTCAATTTTATCAAAGCACTTTCAGCTAAGTATTTGATAACGTTGGAAAAATTATTCTTTAAGCTATCAAATGATTATAATAACAAAACAACATGGTAAAACGAGCATGGTAAATCTAAAACCACATGGAATCAATTTTGTTCTATACTGTAAAAAGATCAAAATGAGAGCTACTTGGAGCAATTGGTAGCAATAAGCAACAAGGTTTATTGCTCCAACTTGCTCATATTTGGTCTTTTTGTATTTTTCTTGCTCTTTTTATGAGTGTTCACGCTTGGGAAAATATTTCAAGTCTAAATGACAGAGATTTCAACAACTTTAATAAATTATTTGCATTGATGATTATTATGCAAAACATAAAAAAATTTTCTTAATGATACCGCTTCTTTAATGTGAATTAATATAAATAGTAATTAATATAACAGCAGGAAAGACACAAACAAGAAGCTGAAGTTTATTACAATTTTATATGTTTATAATTTCAAAATTATGATTCTCATTTATAAATATTTGATTATCGAATAATAAAACATAAACTCGTGCCTTTTTTTTATTTCAAGAGAATTCGTTCAAATACTTGTTTTCTTTTATTATTTCTTTTCTTTATTCTTTGAGCTTGTATAAATCCGAGTGTAATTTATTTTATCTTTTTCTCTTTCTCTCCTTTCCTTTCCTTTTGTCGTTGTCGTCATCAACATCATTGCCTTTGGGTCGCCGTTCAGCATCTTAATAAGACGACGAACAGAAAGTTTGAAACAATGTACTTTAGAATGAAAAATCATAAAAAGCATGCCGTGGATCATTAATTTCTCCTTTTTCTTATCCTCCATTGCGACATTCAAGTTCTTTTTTTTTTGTCAATCAAAAAGTTGAGGCTAATCGTATTTTTATTTCATTTATTGAGAGCAATTGTTGTTCACAGAGCTCAAGATTGTTTCATTAAGCACTCTCATTGTGACTAAATTAACTTCACAGATGGCTTTCATGCTCAATTGCCTCGATAGTGATTCTACAGAAAAAAACATTCTCGCTCGCTACAAGCTAAGAGTAGATTTTAATTGTCAGATGACTTAGAAACTTGCAAAGTCACGGTGAAATCTCCTCTCTCTCTCGCTCTTTTTTTTCGAAGTATTCTGGCTATTACAACTTCAGTAAAAAGATTGAAATCATCTCTCTCTTGCTATTGCTTGTGCAGCATATAAAGAAATGTTTTTTTTCCTCTTCATTTCATGGCTCATGATTATGGCATTATTCGAAGAAAGAATTTTCAAGGCAATTTAGATCTCTCTTTTTTTTTTTTTGTGTGTGTATGTCTATGTTCAAACTTCTTCTTTTTTTATCTATGAAATTTTATGGTGGCAATTCAGTATGGAAGGATTTAAGTGAGGGGCTTTAATGTACAAACACATAAATATGTCCTAGCAAATGTTTTTTGTGATGAAATGAAGAGCGGTATTTTTTTCATTCTTATCAAGATTCGTATATTCCAATAACATTTTCTTTTTCTCTCTCTTTCTCCTTTCTATACATATCAAATTTGAAATCATTTCTGCCTTATTTCATTCATTCTTTTTCTTTCTCGCTCGTGTGTACTTTTTTTTTTGTTTCAAACGTATGTTCATTCATTCATTCAAGTATTTTTCTTCTTTCTCTCTTATTACTACAAAAATGACTTTATTGGAATGTCAGACCACTTGATACACAAATATACACTCTCATTTATTTATCAGTTGAACGCAGAGAAGAGTAAGTAAAAAAGAAAGAAACTAAATTGGCTTCAATAAAAAATTCATTGCTTAAAATAATGCAAGAAGATTTTTTTCTCTTTCTCTCTCGTGTGCAATGCAGTACTGTTGCAATTCATAAAAATTTATTTTCTTCAATTTGAAATCTTTGACTTTACGAGTGCACTTCGCTTATTTTGTTGCAATGATAACTTTCCTCCTTCACATTTCTTCACATCATGCAACGATGATGATGATGATGATATTGTTTCAGACTCTTTTTTTGATTCCATTTAAGAAGATGAAGTTTTTCCTTTCAACTACTACAAAATTACATTTCAATGAGTAAAATCAATTTTAGTTTTTTGCTCTTCGCTTGCAGCAAAATTGAGAAAAGCTGTCATTTTTCACTTACTTTCATTCACTTAGAATAGATGAAAAGCTTTTGTTCTACTTTGAATTGAGAAAAAGAAAAGAAAGTGTGAGAAAATTTAATAATATTAAAAAGGTAAAATAAAATATTTTTCGCAGTTGATTTCACAATAAAAAGTAATAAAGTTTTGTTAAAATACTGAGTATTTTAGTGTGATTCGATTTCACAATATTTCATTATGAAATTTCTTTAAATAGCTAAAATATGTATAAAATCGTCCTCGCATTTAATCTCATAACTATTATGACAAGAAAAAGTCCTAATAGTTTTTTAGTCTATTACAATTTTAAAAATTATCCCTCGTATTTGATTCTACAACTATTTTGACTAGAAAAACTTGTAAAACTCAAGGAAGATCTTCATTGAAGTTTTTAAATGTTCACAATATATAAAAATTTTTAAATAATGATTTCTCGTTTAAAAAAATTAAATTGTTCACACATTTGATTCCACAATAATTATGACAACAAAATTCAATTCACAACATTTCAATTATAAAACAAAGTCTATTTAAGAAGTTTATGAAAGAATTAACAAGCATAGACAAATTGTTTATTACAAATACAAATCTCAAATAATTTCAAAGAAAGAACAGATGAACAATTTTTGTTTATGACTTTTGTAATTTTTGACACCTTTTGGACTTTATTAATTTATTAAATCGTCTAACCAAGTAAACTTCGTTGATTACGTTTCAACTTTTTACTATTTGTTGAATAAATGAACTTAATTGACTAAAAATAAAATTTAAATTACAAAAGAATAATTAAAAGATTCATTTTCAATTGTCATCAAGACAATTAATCTTGTTCTGCATTATCGATAGATTCTAATTTAAAATATTCATAAAAGACCTTCATTATAAATTTTCTTCCCGAAAAATTCAATTTAAATTTATGTTCGTGCATTGTGTTGTGTTTTTTTCTTTTCAGGCGCATAATAATTGAATATTATTTACATCAGCCACCACAAATGGTCATAATAATGATTTATATGTTAATGTCAAGAAGAGCGAAAAAACAACGAATGCAATGCGAGGGGAGCAGCTAAAAAATGATGCAGAAAATCGAAAATAACATTTTTTCAAGTGTGCGTGGATGTCTACAAGTGTAATTTGCATAAAAGGGATACTTAATTGAGTCACATCGTGTCGGAATATCTGACGGTCGACAAAAGTATAAAAGAATGTTTCACATTGAAAAATAAAAGATAAAACGATAAAGAGTATAAGAAGTATTCGTTATTGAGAGAGTTAAGTCAAAATCTCAAAAATTAAAAACTTATTAAATGAAAAGATTTGAAATTTAAATTCTAATTTGAAATTTCTTCAAATTTTCATCATAAAAAATTAAAATATTTAAAAGTTTCATTCAAAAAATTACAAAAAACTAAAAATCAACATTTATCAGGCAACACTAAAATGTTCATTCTCTCTCTCAAATTTTATATTCTCTCTCTTTTCGTCTTTTACTCTCTTTAAAGAAGAAGAAGAATAGAAAAATTTTGATTTTAATTTAAAATTTATTTATTTTGAAATTTAAATTTTTGCTTAGTTAAAAACATTAAAAGTATTAAAAATAATTTTTTAAAATTAAAATGTTGTTTGTTTGTTTATTGAATTCAAGTTAAATCATTTATATTAAATTCTTTGTTTAACCGAAAAATTTTGTTTTAAAATTTGAATTTTAAAATATATTTTAAATTGGCATAAAATTTGTCACATTTGTTTGAATTTAAATAATTTAACTTTCAATCCAGGCATGAACACTCGAAATTTTTAATCTTTTTTTATTCCCTGAATTTCCAAAAATACTAAACAACTTTTTGTTTATTTATTGCAGCATGCTAAAAGCATAGAAATGTACACGGTAAAAATATTTTATAACTGACATTAAGTTTTTGCGATTTGTTCCAATAAAGTCAAATTCATAAATCCTAAAAAACTGTTATGAAACTGTTTTGACTCTTACAAAAAATTTAATAACATTAAAGAATTTTCTTATAGGCGCTTATAATTTTCACTTTATAGGGACAAATCGCAAAAACTTTTTGCCAGTTATGAATTATTTTTTCCCGTGTATTTTGGGCTAAATTTTGTTATTTTAAATATTTTATTATTCCACTTCATTATAGCTCAGCATTTATTCTTTTAGTTTATATTTTCTTTCTTGGTATCAAGAAATAATAGAATATTTCATTTTGATAAAATTTGATCCAAAATCTGGATCAAATTTTATTTAATTTTTCGAAGCCTTTAAAAAATCTCTTTTAAAACTTAATTTTACTATAAGTTTTTAATTATTTCCGTTTCTTATCTAATTGTGAGAAAATATTGAGTCATAAACTATAATGTAAAGCACAGTTAATGAAAATATTCAGTGATTTGTTAAAATTTTTCATTCAAAAAAGCAATTTTAGGGCATATTCAGGGGATTTTTTGTCAAAAAAGACAACCCCCTGGATTCTGTAGCACAGAACACACGGAATTTTCCACAGAAAAATATGCGAAAATTCCATGAAATTTCCACAGAATTTTACCGGAAATTCCACGGAATTATTCGCATGTATTCAGCATGCAAATTCCATAACTTTCCAATAAATTCTGTGGAAATGTCCCACAACTGTATGCATAATTTTTGTGGAATTTTTTATGGAGAATTCCGCGGAAATTCTATGGAAATTCCGTAGAATATTCTAAAGTGTTCCATTTGAATTGTTTCTAACACAGAATTATCTCAGAAATTTTTAGAATATTTTGGAAATTTTATGTTTCAAAAATTAATTTTCAAATAGAACGATATTTTGCTAAATTATTTTTTATGTAATATATAGATTTAAAGGTAAGAAAATAAAAATATCTTAATAGAAACACTCAGTCCGTCATAATATACAAATTTGCTTAGAAGGTGGATTTTACGGCAAATTTTACATACATATGCCAAAGTCCGCCGCTGCTTATTTAAACTTGACTATGCAATATCAATTATATTTTGATCAGTTCATGAAATTATCAAATTATCTCAATTTGACTATAACAAAATATTATTCAATTAAAATATATAGAATGTTGTTTCAAACTTACAACGTTTTATCGAAACCTTCAGATATAGGTCGAAAGCTTGAAAATTTTGATTAAAGAACCAAGACACATTAAAAAATGTAAATTCTAATGAAAGTAATAAATATAAGTTAACATTTTGAATTTTTTAAATATTTAGTTTTGAGCACTAAAACATTCAAATTATTTAGTGTTGACAATTAAAAACTCGAAATTTCAGTGCTGACAGTTCAAACTAAGTGCTGAGCCCTGAAATATGAGAGATTACATTTAAGACAATATGTTGAAATATGCTAAAATGCCCCACAATGAATTATAATAAAGTAATAAAGTTTACTAGGAAATAAATTGTTTGAACTCTTCAGAATATTCCTCGGAATTTCCATGGAATTTCCGCGGAATTCTCCATAAAAAATTCCACAAAAATTATGCATACAGTTGTGGGACATTTCCACAGAATTTATTGGAAAGTTATGGAATTCGCATGCTGTATGCATGCGAATAATTCCGTGGAATTTCCGGTAAAATTCTGTGGAAATTTCATGGAATTTTCGCATATTTTTCTGTGGAAAATTCCGTGGAAATTCCGTTTGTTCTGTGCACCGCACCCGCGTAATGAAATATTCTATTATTTCTTGCTTGGTATATAAATTGAGAAATCAAGCAAGTTTATTTTTTTCTTCAAAGTTTAAAATTATTGAAAAATGTAAACAAAAAAGAAAATTTTGTAATTTTTATTAAAATAAACTTTAAAAATTTACAATATGCCATTAAAAAGTGTTAAAACATAATATCATAAGACTTGCTTGATCATTTTAAATTATTTTTCTAAAGTTAATATGTTTATTTCATAAAAAACAGAAATAATGTGATCTTGAACAATCTTTTATTATTTTTAATCTCTTATGGTCTTTTCATGATTTTTCGTGATCTTTTCCTGAGTGTTCTCACGTGTGATTAATAAATTTTAAATTTTTTCATTTATAAAATTATTTTTGTTAATTTAAGTTAAGCAAAAAATTTAAATTTAGAAATATTTGAATTATTATAAAATCAAAATTAAATTTAATTTTTAAAATAAATAAAATCAAAATTTTTTCCTTTTTATCTTCTTATTGAAAGAGAGAAAAAGATAAAAATAAAAGAGAAAAAAAGAGAGAGAGAATGAAATTTTGATTTCAACATAAAAAGAAAACAGAGAGAGAGAAACAGTCTGTGTTTAGCATTCAAGAAGTGAAGTCGTCTTTTCGAAGAGTGTTTCTTTCTAATAAAAATAAAAATTAGAAATATAATATGATGAACAATTGTTGAATTTTTTTAAAGAAATGCATAAACTCTTTCAATCAGCATTTAGAAACGAAACATAAAGTATCTAAAAACGAGAAGTGAACATTTTACAGTGATTGTCTCTCGTATGTATTTATCAATCATAAAAATAAATTTCGAGTCCAAGTTGGATACATTATTTTATTATTTCTATTCGTTTATTTGAATAAGATACAAAAAAAAGTGAATTTAGTGCTCATAATATCATTACAATTGGATTAAATAAAATTACACCCTAATCAAGCATAACAAAGCACTGAGCACAGATATATGTGTTGATTGTTGATTAAGATGTGAAATTATATTTGATAGAAAATTGTTCTAAAATATCTGCTGTTAAAGTGAGATTTTTTTTAACTCGCTCGTTTTGAAGTGAGAACCCCAATATATAAATTTTTTTTTATTTAATTGTGTGTGATTTTTGGAATTGTGTGTAGAGAGAAGCAATTGAGTGCACAAAAGGGAATACACACAGTTACAAAAGCTCCAACAGCTAAATAGGAAATATTAATTGAATAATTTTTATTAACATCATCATCATCGCTTACAATATATTTGAGTGCGATGAAATTGTCGCGGTAAAAAAGTGTGTATAAAAAGAAAACTTTTTCATATGTGCCATAAATTTCAAGAAAAATAATTGAATGAAAGAGTTTTAATTTTGTGTTGTGCCCCGCGGTATGATTAAATGTTCTCCTCATGTGTGTTTAAAATAAATGAAAATTTTATGATTTTGGTTTAAAAATAAAAAAAAGAAGAAAGAAAGAAAAATTTCAGAGGAAATTTGTGGTTTTTATTAGTCTAGTGTAGAGTGCAAAGGATTAATTACAATTTACTGCTGTTGAATGTGAATTTTTTAGCATCACAATAAGAAAATAGAAATGGGCAAATTTAGCCAACACGAGAGCTGCAATTTAGACAAAAGCAGCAAAGGAATACCTCAATCAGTTGATACACCGACACAAACCTACAGCATGTCATCAACCGAAATGACAGCGACAAAATACCAAAATGATGACCAAAAGAAGCCATCGACGAGCAAATTCTGTATAAAATTCCTCATAAATCTTCTAATTTATGTCATTTGTATACTATCGCTAAGCATATCACTCTATTTAAGTTATCGTCATCAACAGCTAGAGTTTAGTGTAAAAAATTTAATGTATCTAGATCAGCGAGTGTTGCGGGTTGAAAGTGATTTGGATGCGTTGATACAGAAAACAAATCGTCTCTATTCAACAATTAATCAAAATTCGGAAGACGATGATGACGACGATGGCGATGACGATGACGATGAATCGACTCTGTTACGACGTGATTCGATTATTGTCGGAAGCAATGTTGGATTAGACGGATCCAGTAGTAATGACAATTCGATTACCGTGAATAAATTGCCCGTGCACGTATTCAGTGAAATTACACGTCTGAAACGCGACGTTTCCAACTTGAAAATGGCGCGACGTCAACGACAGTCGGGTTCACAGTCGCCAAATGAAAATTGTTTATGTCCTCCAGGTGAGTGAGTCATAATTGTTAGGAAATTTTTCTTTTCCCCTTTTTTTATTGAGTGAAAGCGAAAAATTAAAATAAAAATTTTAAAAGAAATTTACATTGAGTAAGCTTCGCTTGTCATGTCATATTGAAATAGAAATAAATCATTAAACGAATGTATGAATATGAAAAAGTTTACTGAAGTGTCACCGTTGCCGATGATTTAATAGTTCAAACCAAATAGTCAACATAGATATATTTATGTGCACAAACATACACACAATTTGAAAGTAAATTTTTGATGAATATACACAAGAAAGAATAATGACCAAATGATGTATGTGAGCTAGTTTATGATTTGTTTAATAAACAACATTTTCTTCTTACTATTTTTTTTCCCTTTTTTTCCTTCATCAGCCATCAAATGTATATTTATCTTTGACTTTTTTTACCTAAAGAGTTTTATAATATTGACTCAACAAATAAAAAACCAGAATAAATAAATAAAAAGTGAAAGAGTTCATAAAATAATCATAATTTTAATTGTAAAAAAAGTGATTTTAAGTGTTCTTTAAAAGAGAAATTTTCCTTGAAGTTGAAATAATTGAGAAATTATGCTGAAAATAAAATAAGAAAAACTTTATAAACAACGAAAGAGAGAGAGAGAAAATTTTCTTTATTTCCAAATCGTTAATGAATTTATTGAGTTTTAAGTAAATTTTCCACAATTGAAAACCTTGAAGAAGAAAGATTATAATGAGTTTACACAATTCATTGAATTTTTCCTCATCTTGATATTGTATAAAAGAAGAAATTACAGTTTATTCGAGTGAGATTTATTAAATCAAATTAATGTTGAAAATTTGTGTTATTTAAAAGAGAGTTTATGAATAAATTATGTTTTTTCCCTAAAACTAGGGAGAAAAAATTGAAAGTAAAATATCTCATTAACAAGGAAAATTTCGGAAAATCCACAGAGCTGTCTTTTAATTTTCAAAAATTTTAACAATGTCTACTATGTCTCCCAGGTGCCTCAAATTACACAAGTATAAACTGCTTGTTCATGATTGTGTTTATATTATGACAATAGCAACAGCACAAGTGAAATAATAATACTTTTCGCATGAGTAGAGACGACATCTTGCGCGACATGAACTCAATTTGAAAATAAAAGCGATTATAAACAAGCCAAAAAATGAACAGATGACTTTTGACTTCTTTGTCACAATTTAAAAAGAGTGTCTGTCTTGTTAGAGACTAGAAATATTTGTGAAAATTAAATAAAAAACATTAGTTGTCACTTGATAAAGTCATATTGCACATTTTGTTCATTTCCTTCCTTCCGCTTTCAATTTCAAAGCATGGCTTCAATTTAAAATTCATTTGTGATTGTCGAAATTGAAAATATGAAGAAACAACAACAACAGCCACAACAGCAACATAAAAAATTATTATTCAGCTTTTCAATTTCAATTTTAAATTGCTTTAATTATCATTTTATATTGCGCATCACACAGAATTCTCTCTGTGTTAGTTTTTATTCCTCGTATAATAAATTTTATTAGCATTAAAGAGGATATTTCGATCGACAATTGTGTTATAAATGAAGTTTATTACCCCCAAAAAAAAATAAAAATGAAAATTGTTGCAAACACACAATTAAATGAGGAGAAAGAAAGAAAAGTTTTTTGCGTTTATTTTTCTCTTTAATTAAATACTCTTATTTCTTTTATTCTTTGTTTTTTTTTTTTTTTGGAAGAACTGGGAGATGAGAACAAAGAGAATTTCGTGCTCATATATATTTGAATAGATAAAGTTAATTGTTTTAATTATGGCATTCAATTAATTTTCATCTTCAAAAGAAATAATCATAAGGTTTTAATTTCAAAAGAACACAATTATGTCACTTTTTAAGCTTATTAAAGAGCAATAAAAATTCTAAATATGTGAAAAATTTTAAGCTCAAGGTAAAGCAAAAAATGGAAATTACTGTTAACTTAGCAATATTTTTTATCTAAATTGTAGGAAATTCTATATTTAGAAATTAAATTGTAGACTTTTCTGAAATTTTACAATCAAAATTAAAATTGTTGATTTTGTTTACAATTTTATAACCGATGTTGTAAATTTTTGAAATTATTCTACAACATGAAAAAATTGTAGAAAATCTTTTCTATTGTTTCCATTTTGGCATTTGTACTAAAATGTACTAAAATTCATATTTTGAGGAAATAAAAATTTCATGATCATTCTTTTTCAAAACATTTTAAATTCCTTTCTTTATCTTTTATTTGCTTCTTTTTTGAATCGAATTATTTGAGTAAATAATTCAATAAATTTTTACCAACTTTTGATTTATTTAAAATTTTTGTTTCGAATTTTTGACTTCAACTGCCAATTGTAAAATTCAAATTTTGTAGTAAATAAAAAAGTTTTTCATTGTACCATTTATAGTACAATTTTCTCATTCAGCGTACGATTGTAAAACTTTTTTAAATGAGAACACAAAATTGGCATTTCTAACAATTATGTGCAAAATTCACGACCCGTAAAAAGTTCTTTCACACTCGTACAAGTTCATATGGAATTAAGCAATAGAAGAAAGAAAGAAAAGTTATAAATTAACACTGAATAAGAGTTTAATAACAACTCGGCAATGAAGTGAGAGAAACTTTTTAACAACTTCCATCGAAATGGCTTAAATTGTTTGACAAAAGATGAAGAAAAAAAAAAATAAAAAATGATAAAATTAGAAATTGAAGATTATGATACGTTGAAGTAAAATTTTTTTATGGCAATTTATGAGACACGTTAAAGGTAATAAAAAAATCTTTTTCCTCCTTCGCGCACAGCAATTTGCCTCAGCATGTGCAAGATCATTAAAAGAGGTGAAAAATATAATGAGTATTTTAGTGTATGTCTCCAAGCTGTGTCAATTTCTTTCTTTCACACTTCTTCTTAGGCAAAATCGTAAGAGAATGAGTTATAAAACTTTATTGCGCAGTTGTTGAATTTTTCATCTCAATGACCATTAAATATTTCTTTTTGCCGTTAGGGACAAAAGTCTTGAAATTTTGATTGATTTTTACTAAAGAATGAAATTTGGAATTTTAATTTTCTCTCTTTTAAAACTATTTCAGTATAAACAACAAACAACTAAAAAAAAACTTTTTCTTTTAATTTATTGAATCGAAGATAATGCGAGAGTAGAAATTTATTGGCAAATTTGGCATCTTAATTTGAGAGCATATCTTCTATTTCTCTTTGTTTATACACATTCGAGGTTTCATACTCAATAAATTTTCTAAATCGACGACAGTCAGTAGAGAGCAAGGAATGCTGAAAAAGGCGTATATGAATGGAATGAAAATAAAATCAACATGGGGAAGTTGAGATAGAGAAAGAAAAAGTTAATGGACATTCCTTCAAGCAATATAAAATAGAGAAAAAAAAGTTGACAAAAAAAGTATAAAAAGAATGCCTTGCCTGCCTCAGAATCTTTTCCAAAAAAAAAGAAAAACATTTTTCTCTAGCATTTATTATTGTTGTTAAAGAACAGATCGCTTTTAGGGAAAATCATTTACCATAAAATAGTTCCCATTTTAGAAATGTAATGCAGAGAGAAAGAGAACAATCGACGTTTCTCTTTCTTTGTTGAGTTAGCGAGAGTGAGAACAAAAATCATATTAATCACAAGGAACAACTGGCGCAGCAGTCCTTATAAAAATATGATACCAAATGAAGCAAAACCAGAATGACATTGTTGTATTGAATTGAAAGTTTTCTATGAATGATATTATACAACACACACATAGAAGAAGGAAAAGTTTCCTGTTGTTATGCTCTCGGAAAAAAACTTTAAAGTATTGAAACTTTTAATGGGAATATTTTTGGTATTTCTTTTTTTGAAACAACTTAATGAAAATTTTCAATTTAAAAATCATCTTAAAAAAGAAATATGACAAAAGAATGTCTTAAGTCTATATAGCCACTTTAAGTGCCATAAAATAGCATTAATTAAAAGTGCAATAAAAATTCCAATCATTTCTCATGTCTTAAAACAAATAAAGAAGAGAGAAGAAAACAATTCAATCAGATTTTATATGATGCAGCAGCATCAGCACTTAAGATGAATTTTTAAACATCATTGGCACCATTCGTCAATTTTCCTAGTCCATTAATACAAAGAGAGAGAGAGAGAAAGAATGGAAGACATAAAAAACATTCCAGACACACATTGCGTGACTTTATTCTAAAGTGCCTCGCTAAGAAAGAATGAGAGACGACGAAATTGTTGTTACTGTGTTATTATTGCTGTTAACCACAGAAGAAAGGAGGAAAAAAATCATTTTCTTCTCCTTCGTGCCGAATGCAATGTTATTATTTTAAGGTTTTTTATTGCCTTTCAGTAAAGAGAGGTGTTTTACGATCACTTTTTACTCCTGGCTGATGAGAATTTATTTTTAAATAGAGAGAAAGAAATGTTTATAGGTTTGTACATTCAATGCGTATAATCAAGATTAAAATTCACATTACCAAAGCTGTAAAGATTTTTTTTTCGTTCTGCACAGGAGACAAAAAAGTAACGCGACCGTATATAAAGCCAGATGTTTTTTTTATTGATATCACTTTGCCGAAGTGTTTTATTGCACCACTTCCTTCTTTACTTTTCTTATGCGCCCATTGTATTGATTTGTTTTTTATGAATGAGAGATTATAAAGGTTCGCTGTGGTAAAAATGTGTAACACAAGAATTTACCTAAACGAATTCCTTTTTGTATGTGGATTAAGGATGTGATGAGAAATGAGGCTTGGGGAAAAGGTCTCTCACCTTAACATGATCTTTTGTATCATTTTACATAATCCCTTCATTTTAAGATGTGAATAAGAAGAAACTAGAGAAAAATTTTTAATATAACAGTTTTTAGACTTTTAAATTTTATTTTTTTAAATGTTTTAATAATTTATTGTTAAAAATAATAAATTTCAATATTATTTCTATCTGTTTAAGTTATCATCATTACTTGATACAATGATAAATCATGAGACATAATTTTGAAACTGAATTATTAACTGATTTTTAAAATTCAAATTTAATTTTTCAAAATACCGTTAAAATAAAATTTTTAAAAATTAAATAAAAGTCATTCCAGGTTTTAAAAAGAAAAATAAATAATTAAGAAGAGTTTTAAATTGTTATTTTAAATTTAAATAATTTCCTTATTTTAACAAGATATTTTCAAAAACATTTCTTAATGATTTGTAAAAAATTTATGAAAATAAGAAAACAAAATTTCTTATTTAAGAAAATTTTGAAATTTTTAAAAACCGTTATTTTCAAGGAATATAAACAAACGCGATTCAGCAAAAATAATTAAACACTTTTATAGTGATTGCTAAAAATCGTTGAAAACCACAAAATATTGCTGAAAATCGCCAAAAAAAAAAAGTTACAAATACTGCAGAAAATCGCTTGAACTGCCTTAAATTGCTTTGTTTTTCCCATTTGGATATTTTTTAAATCAACATTTACCCAATTTTAGGTAAATTTAAAAAAGATTTATTTTTATTCTCACTTAACTCTTATTTCTTTGAATTAAAAAAATAAACTTTTCTCTTTTTAAACAACAAGGATAAATGGCCTTCATAAGCTAATAAAAGAAACTCAAATCAATTAAAACCCAAAAGAAACACAAACTTTATCATGTAGAGCAACATAACAGTCCGTGACGAAGCGGAAAAGAATGACTAAAAAGAGCTCTCCAGAGACAACATCAAGAGAGAGAAAAAAACAAATAAAAAATTTTAAAAACACTCATCTTTTGTTGAAAGAAGCTACGAAAATAAACTACAAGTTGTTTGCAAACAAAAAAATACTGATTAAATCTTGTGTGAGCAGCGAAGCGAGGAAAAAGTATTTTTCAGAATTTTCTGTGACAAATTTCTTCTTTGATGCACGTGAGAGATGAGGAATTTGAATTTATTTATGACCTTACTGGTTGTTAAAAATAAATGTGTGAAAAATCACATCATTCAGATGACCAGTTAAGGCAATAGCAAGAAAGCATTTTTAAATCAATTAGGATTTATCCTTCGTGTTCATGTTTGTTTGACGTTGAATTCTACCCGCCACAAGAGTGCTGAATAATCATATTTTAATCGCTCATCATCGCTCTTTTGTTATGGAGCGAATTACTGTCATAAGCTGTGAATGTACTCAAACATGAGGTGAAAGAATCGCAATGTGATGAAGTAATAAAAAAAAAGATTTATTTCGTGATTCTCCATATGACATTAATTCGAAATCGAGATAGGAGACAGGCGTGTGTGTTGATTACTTTCCTTTTTCTCATTTTACTACACGATTTCTTCTTTTATTACTTCGTTGACAATGATCTCAGGTCAATTTCAATTTATTCTCTCTTACTCGCTCTCGTATGTAGCGAATGTTGTATTTTTATTCATATATGTCAGATGATGAGATTGCTCATATCCCTTTTAAAGATTAAATTTCTTTTGTGCGTGCATAAATAGTAATGGAATTACAATCTACTATATTGAGACTAATGAACTCTATCAAGATCTCTAGATTTTTCTTTTTCTTCGTCTCTTTTTTTGAATAATTTGAATTTAGAATGAATTGTAAATTTTCTTTTGTTGACGTAACGATTATTTTGCAATTCAAAATTATTTAAATTATTTCAACACACACTTCGATTGTGATTGGCAATTTTTTTGTGACTGAAAGTAATCAAGATTTTTTTAAATACTGAACAAATTTTTAATGAACTTTATGTTTAGTCTAGAAATTTAAAATTATATTGAAATTCTCAAGTGTTGTAAACTAATTCTGAAAGTTGTATTATGTTGTTCTTCAGAATGCAACAAGATTGATACTAATACGAAAAATTTTAGGTGCTTTTTTGATTTATGCTTCGAAACCTTTTCAACCATATGTTTTACATCTGTA
>JACWBX010004427.1:0-14552 GCA_014622435.1 Polypedilum pembai
GACATGCAAATGTATTCCAGAACATCGTCCAACATGTCCATCTCATTACAATTATGATGCTGACTTGTGTATTTGTGTTTGTGACAAATATAATGATTGTCCACAAGGAAGATCATGGGATAATATTTTATGCAAATGCAAATGTTTAGAAGTTAAAAATTGCTCAACTGGAACTGTTTGGTCAGATGATGAATGTGATTGTGTTTGTGATGAAAAAGTATGTGAAGAAGGCTACATTTTGAACTATAAAACTTGTCAATGTGTTCCTGGTGCTTATCCAGAATGTCCAAGAAATTTCATTTATGATCCAAAATCATGTGAATGTGTCTGTGCACCAGAATGTGATTGCAATGAGTTGGAAGTTTTTGATTATGACACTTGTAGTTGTATTTGTCCTAGTGATGCAAGAAGAAACTGCAAACATGGACTTTTTAATGCAAAAGAATGTAAATGTTATTAATAAAATTGTAAAAAAATGTTGAAAATAAATGACATATGAATAAAAGTTTTGAAAAATCATTTAATTAGTTTTGAATTTAGTAAAATTTTGTGTAAGCAAGTATTTCCAGATTAAAACTGTCAGCAGAGTTGGGATTCCAGCATTTTTTCCAGCGCTTGTATTGTCTGCCGGCATCTATCGTAGTGCCGTAATTTGACTGCCAGCATTTCAGTAGCTCTGGTATCGGGCAAAGCCGGCGCTACGTTTTACCGGCTGCCTCAATTGTTCTGGTACTTTAGTGACAAATCTGATTATCAGAAAACAAAATCAATGAAAAATCTTATACATAAATTTTGTTAATCTTTTCTTTAGTTTAAATTTTCTCTCTTTTCTGAATTAATAATTTTAACTATGCGTTTGAATCTTATAAAAAAACTTTTCGATGTTGATTGAAAAATTAAATTTAAATTTGCATTGTCATGCTTGAAATGTATTTTCAAATTATCTTTTTTAGCTGCAATAGGAACATGCTCAATTTTTATTGTGAATTTTTAAATGATTTTCGTGACTGACCTCGTAACAAATTTTAAAATCGAGCTGAATGAATTAAATAAATTTTAAATTCCTGGTTCATGAGTTTGTCAGTGTTTTTTAAAGCTTTTTTTATTATCATATTTTTAACTATTAAAATTGCTTTAATGTGTTTTTATTATGAGTTTTTAAAATACTTTTTGAAAGAAAATTGATTCGAAAGCTTTTAAAAAAAAAGCTAGTATTAAAATGTTTGATAATATTTGTAAAAAATTTTATATTGTGTACGGAAAAATAAATTTATTAGTGTTTAAAACATTTTTGCTTTCGAATTGCTCTCATTTGTATTTTTTTGCTCTTTTTTGTACTTTCACACCAGAATTTTAAGAATTTATTCTGTAAAAACAATAAATATTTTTATTTTAACGAGGGGATGGACACAAGGGCAAAAAAAAATTATTTTTGCCCTTTTTTATATGGAAAAGGGCAAAAATTTGCCCTTTTGCCTTTTTCGCCCCAGTGTCTATCCCCTCGAATTTGACTTATTTACTTCAACTTATAAATGATCTAAAGAATCTAATTGAGAGATTTATTTCAAAAAACAAGAAATTCGAAATTTTATTTTGGATTTTTCAATAAAAATATTAAATTTTTTCAATAAAATGCGTTCAAATTCAAATCTGAAGAAAAAAACATCAGAGTCCGAAATTGTTTTACAAATAACTGAAAATCAACGAAATTTTATTTCGATTATATTTTAGTTGTTTTCAAGTTGAAAATTTTAATCGATTAAAATTTAGTTGAATTTAGTTAATTGCAAATAAATATTTCAAACGACTTCGGACTCTCAAAAATAGATGTCAGTTTTTTTTGATGAGATCTCATGGATTTTTCTTTTACTTCGATGACAAAAACAAAATTAGAGCCCAAAAACGTTTTTCGACTAACTAAAATTCAGCTGATTTTTAGTCGAATAAAATCTTCAACTAAAAACCAGCTAAAATTTAATTAGTCGAAAAACGGTTTTAGATTCCGACCAAAAAAGTGTAAATTCACTCATAATTTTTAAAAATTAGAAACTAAAATTCAAAATCAGTTTTCTCGTCATCGTGATTGAAATCAAGGTCATTAGCTTCAATTGTGTTTGATTATTGTTTGAATGTTTAAAAGAAAAAAGCTGTAGCTATGCAAAAATGTTTACAGAGTTTTGTTGTTTGTATTAGTAAAAATATTTAAAGTGTAAACAAAACATTCAAAGTATCAAATGTCAAAAAATAATAAATTAAATTTAAATTTGAAATCGTCAAAAATTATTAAATTTTCACTTTATTTACTTTTTTTTATGCTTCAGAAATTCAAGTTTAGAAATTTTTATAATAAAAGTTAAATTTAAATTTTTTTATATTTTTATTTTATTTTCAGCTAGTCAAAAAGTTTTAAATATAAAGTTTTTATTAATGTTTTCATAAAACATTCAAAACATTAACGATCAAATTTTTTTAAAACATTCATCATTGTTCAATTTACTTCTAAACATCAACAAATATTTTTAGTTTATCTTTGTCAATTGATCAAAGAAGTTTAAAATAAAAATTTCAAAGAGTTCCTAAAAAGTGTCAAAATCAGAATTTTGTGATGGAAAATTCAAAAAATATTTTAAATTTGATGAAATTCTTATGAAAATTTTCATTTCGGCTAAAAATGATAAAAATTTTTCACTCGTTTGTAAGAGATTTTATGAATTGATAACTGCATTAAATGAGGACAACATCAGCTTTGAAATTGAGTCTAAAAACTTTGTAAGTATTTAAAATTGTTGTTAAAATAATTTTTTAAGAAAGGAAATTTCCATTGCAGTTCAATCCAGATTTCGATTTCGAAAAATTGCTCAAACAATCAACAGCAATTGAAGTTCGAGCAAATTCGAAAAGAGTTGAAAATTTTGATGATAAATTTAAGTTTTTTCAGCAATTATATGGTCAAAAAGTTATCAACTATGAACACAACTGTGAAGAACCTTTTAATATTTTTCAATTCATTCACTTGATGCCAAATCTTAAAACTTTAATGTTTAGTGATTGCAGTCATATTTCGACATTCAATTCAATTTAATTAGATGAATACAAGTTGAAAAAGAAGTCGATAAAAATAAATTTTGGGATGGAATTGAAATTTTTAATATTGAGCAACTCTCTGTGCTTAGTAATAGGCTTTTAATAGGAAGAAAGTCCGGGAATTCCCGACTTCGGGAATGACTTCATACAAATTCAAACATTTTTAAAAATTTTTGTAGAAATTTTTCAAATTTTTGGTAAATTGAAAATATTTTTATATATTTTCTTAAATAATGAATAAAAACAGGATAAAAACTCAAACTCAGCCATTTTTAGTGGCATTTAAAAAAAATTTTCCAAAAATTTATTTTACATTAAATCTCATAAAAGCGATAAAATTATCAGTAATAATTTAGTGAATCATATTAAATATGTAAAAATTCAATGTTTTTAAAACAACATTTTTAAAAATTTTTGGTGGTTTTCATAGTCTTTTTGTCTCATTCCCGTTCCCGGGAAATTCCCGTGAATTACGGAGGTTTATTGTATCCAGAAATGAATAAAATTTTGTCAAAAAAGAAATCGGAATTGCTTGGAGCTAATTAAAAAAAATTCATTTGAGAGAAAATATTTTATAGATTTAATTTCAACACAGAAAAAGTTGAAACATTTAGTAATCGAAGAATGCACGAATGAAGTTTTTTCAAAGATTTGTGACAATTTGACAAAATTAGAAAGTCTTTGGATAAATTTTGATGAAGTTTGCAATCGAAAAAATTTCAAAATACTTCAAAAATTGAAAAGTTTTAAAAAAAAATCACAGGATATGGTTTGAATTTAGAAAATATTGAAGATTTTTGCTCATTTTCATTGCCTCAACTTGAGTCTTTGACACTTTCTATAAAATTCAATATTTCAAAAGATTTAATCAAAATTCTTGCTGAAAATTCAAAAAATTTAAAATCGCTCGATATTGAAGTTCCTAAAAGTTGTTACTTTGAAATTCTTCAACAAATATTTGAAAGTTTTCGTCAAATTAAAAATCTTTGTATGGGAACTTCTTGTATGAGTGAAAGCTCTGATGATTATGATTCTAAAAATTCTTCAATAGTTTTATATGAAAATCAAAACTTGAAATCATTAGAACTTGAATATTTCGATCCAAAAATTTCACAGAAAAAATTCAAAAAGTCTTTTCCAAACCTAGAAAGATTTTTTTTGTGATGATTTTGTTCAACAAAATAAATGAAAAAGTTTTTAATTTTAAATTTGAGTCAATAACGAAGGATGTCAATGCACAGCTTAAAGATTGCAGTGTAACATTTGATGATAACACTTTTAAGGCAAAGCAAGATGGAAGAAAGAAAGTTTACACTTGATAAGGCAAGAAAAATCTTAAATAACATCTAAAAAGCTTTTAAAGTAAAAAAAAATAATTTTTATTTTCAGTATTTTAACTATCAACAGCTTAAAATGATTCTTTCAACACCATGAAAATTGAAATCAATCACAATTTATGTCCAAGTTAATGAAGATCAAAAATCAGTTGATAATTTTGCAACTTATCTCAACAAAATTAGTCAATATGTGAAAACATTGAATCTCACTGGTAAAGCAAATCTTTATCAGTTCCAACTAACTTGGAAACACTTGAAATTGATGATGTTGCTTTTAAATCTTCTACAAGCAACATTTTTGAGATAAAAAACAAAAATATTAAGAAAATATTTTTTAATGACAGAGTTAGGAAACATAATTATGAATGCATAATTTGATTAATTTGAATGCAAAAAAGTTGTAAGAGAATTGAAAATATTTTTCAATCATTTTCGATTTCCTAAAAGTTGAAGAAAAATGGTAAAATTTTGTGGAAATTGCTTGCTTAGAAGATTCAGATTTGAGTTATTAAAAGCAGAATTGTAAAATTAGAATCTATTTTGTAGCTTTTTACTACTGGCTACGGACTTGTAGATTATCAATTCTGGTTAAAAGTTTAACATGGTTAAAGTCAATTATCATTATTAAGTTAAGTTCAAGGCCTGAGAATGCTTTTAAAAAAATTTTGATCTCAAATTTTGTAAATAAGCCATATTTTGGTATACTTGTTTACTTATAAAAGCAAAGAATCAATCATAAAAAGCGAAGATTTTGAAAGAAAAATCGAGATTTTGACAAAGAAATAAAAACGAGTCAAAAAATAATCTTAATAAGCAAAAAGAATTCAAATCAAGGCCTTGGTTAAGAAATCTTTTATGAAATCATTTAATGTATATAAAAATTACAAATTAAGAAAACGTTAAAGATTACAGCATCAAAAAATAATTCTACACGAAGAGAAAAACTTTTTAACACTCATAAAGATTTTATATCTAAAACGCAGTTTAATAATTGGCATAAAAATTTTTCGTTATGCCAGCTAGAAAGTTTTTTTTATGAGATTTATAAAGTGATATTATTTCTCTGGCATAAAGACTTAAAAGTTTTTTTAAGTCTCGTAAAGATTTTATATCCTTCATTAAGGCTAGTTAATAAATTTGTCCATGTATAAAAGTTTTGTAAGAATAAAATTAATTTAAATTAAAAATAGTTTTGTTACGAAAATGAAAATGAATAAAAATGAAAAAGTCATCAAAAAGACAATATTTTCATTTTTATTATCAAAATAAAAATTTAGGATAATTGATTATGTTGATATTCTGAGTCTAAAAGAAATAAAATTTATTTTTTATGTAATGTGTATTTCGCTAAATTTATCTTAGTAAAAATTTATCATCAATAAAAAGCATATTAAAATAAAGATAGATTAAATTCAATTTTGTCGTCCTGTTGTAGCTAAAAGTGAGGACAGCTGGAATAATTGAATGAAAACTCCAATAATTGGCTTGAATTGTTTATTTTTGTCAGGGAGAAAACCACTTAGTCGGAAATTTTTCTGACTGCCTCATTTTTTATTACATTGATGAATTTCTTATCAAATGAGATTTCACGCTTTGTAAATTATCTTAAAAAGTTCAAATATTTTTCACTTTATCATCTAAAAACAGCTCAAAGTAAACAAATAAGTTTCCAAGATAAGATAAAAATAATCAAAACATTCATCACATTTTTTATCTTCTATTCATTGCCATTTTAAACCTCGCATAGGGAAAATGTCTGAAATGTTTGAAATTTCAAAAGTTTTTGTAAAAAATTTAAAAGCTCCTGAAGGTTTCTTGCCAGTTTCAGTGAAAACAAAAGATAAAAAATGGAAAAATTTTCCACCTTCAGTTGTGTTTGAAAATGTTGTTGGAAATTTAGAAAATGTCAAAACATTTAAAATTTTGCCTGATGACATTTTTCTATGTGGATTTCCAAGAAGTGGCACAACATTAATGCAGGAAATGATTTGGTTAATTGTCAGAGATTTTGACTTTGAAGAGTCCAAAAGTGAAATTTTAGATGCAAGATTTCCAGTGCTTGAGTAAGAAATTTTTGTTTTTAATTTAGTGTTTGCCTGTAACAGTGTTATTATCGTAGAAATCTATGTAGAGCTGTCTACGAAAAACAAATAAAATTATTTTCGGACTACGAATTCTTCTACATAGACACAAACTGCGTGTAAACCGTAGAAGAATGTATGAAAAATTTCTTAGTCTGTAATAATTTACGTAGACCTAAGGTTAACAACGAAGAAAAAGCTTCAAAATTTCTCGCAAAACTTGAAAAATCTTAAAAATTAATCTTCACTCTTTTACAATCCACTTCAAATTCGTTGTTAGTCTTGAACATAAACGAGTTTCATAGACTAAATTGTAAACCGTAGATGTCTACAATTACATCACTGACCTGTAGATGGCGTTAACTCAAGAACTTCCGAAAAGTTCGCTATTAAAATTATAGATGTCGCTTCAATCAGCTTTTAACGCCATCTATAATTTTTATAAATGAACTTTCGGAAGCTTTTTATTTGCACTGACGGACATATTCTAAATTATTTTATATTAATTATTTACGTTAACAAAACAGATCAATTCAAAGCAACCAAGAATTTTATGCTGGAAAAGCACAAATTGACTTGGAATCAATGAAGCGACCAAGAACAATCAAAACTCATCTTCCAGTTCAATTTTTACCTGATGATTTCTGGAAAATTCAACCAAAAACGATTTACATTTCAAGAGATCCACGAGATGTTGCAGTTTCTGTTTATCACTGTTGCAAAAGTTTATTTCACTATGAAATTTCTTATGATGATTTTATTGAAGCATTTTTGAGCGATAAATTTCCTGGCTGTCCTTATAGAGAAAATTATGTCGACTACTTGAACATTCCAGATTATGAAAATATTTTGTATTTGACTTATGAGTCAGTTACAGCAAATATTGATGAAGCAATTTTGAAAGTTGCAAAGTTTTTGGGCAAAGAAATTTCTGAAGAAAATTTGAAGTTGTTGAAGGAACATTTGAAGATTGAAAATATGAAAAGTAAGAAACAAAAATAATTTTAGGACTTTACGCTTGCATGCTTACTTAATTATTTTTGTGCAACTTGCATGCAAGTTGACTTAATGAAAAAATTCTCTAATTTATTCAGATTTTATTTAAATTAGTCAAAATTCTTGGTAAATTTAAAAATCATTGATTTTCTTATAAATTTACCAAATTTTTACTGAAGTAAGTAAATTTTGAATAAATTAGAAAAATTTTGTAAAAAGTCAAATTCAGTCAAATCTCGGTAAATTTATATAAAAGACAATTGAAGATTTTAAATTTACCAAAAATTTTGACCAAATTTAATGAAATTTGAGTGAATTAGAGAAATTTTTTTGTAAGTCAACTTGCATGCAAGTTATAAGTCAAGTATGCAAGATTTTAGACATTTTTTTAAGTTTTGATCTTTTTATTAATCTTCAGAAAATGATTCTTGCAACAATAAACAATTTATGGAGCGAATGAATGAAATCACAGGAAAAAATCAAGAAATTGCTGGATTTATTAGAAAAGGAAAAACTGGAAATTACAAAGAAGAAATGTCAGAAGAGCTGGTGAAGAAATTTGAAGCTTGGATGAAAGAATTTAAAGAAATGAAAAGTTCTTTTAACAGCACTAAATTATAAAAATTTCAGAAGTAAAAACTTTCAGTTTATAGCCATTAAAAATTATTTTTCTATAGCTTCATATGAGTCAAAAATCAACACAAAATTCACAATAAAAAAGAAGCCATGAAGTATAAAAATAAAAAATATTTGACCTTGACTTTTTAGCTTATTTTTTAAGTAAAAAAGAAAGAATTTTAATTTTCATTTTGTCCGTTTCTTTGATTCATAACTCGAGAACAAAAAGTCGTACAGAAGTTTTGTTAGATAATTCTCCGCATAGAAATGAATTCTCGCACATTCATTTTCTGAGTTTATAACAATCCATGGTGGAGAAGCAGTGAATGAAGGTCATTCATTTTCTTGAGTAAAAATAATTTTTTTCTTCATCACAAATATTCTCTAAATGTTAGAAAACGTTCAAATAATTTGTCACAAGTGTCTTTTTGTTTATCTCATTTTGTTTTTGTGTAAGGAAAATCATACGCGGCATGTTTTGCAATTAGACGAAATAGAATTTTTGAATGGATTATTTTATTTAAATAATGATTAGCTTCCTGGCGACTTAAATATTTTCTGCTGTAAAATAATAACAAAACTCGAATATTTTCTCAGTTTAAGCGTTTTTATTGAAATAATAATTAATATCTGATAAAAATTTACATAATTAAAATTATTTCATTTTTAAAAACATAATTTTTTCACTCATTCAGTTTTAGCAAATTAATTTTAAGTTTTTTTCCTTATAGTGTGAAAGAAAATTCTTTCTCACTATCTGTCTATTCTCTTTTCTCCACTGTAGCGGCTCTCGAGTGTTTATGATGAATTGAATTTAATCGTTTGCATTCATTGGTCATTCACTCATGCTCGATTGACATATATTTATGTTATTAAACATTTTTTATCCTTTATAAGTTAGATATTTTTGTATATCATCAACTCACTTGAACAAAAACTTCAACTCTAATTTCAAGTCAGTATTGCTTTACGCTTGCGAAACTTGGAAAGTTACAGGAGCACTCAGTCACAAACTCCAAGTATTCGTTAACAAATGCCTTAGAGTGATATGCGGCATCTATTATCCTGATACAATTAGTAAAATTGACTTGTACACTCGTAAATGGGGCTGGATTGGCCATATCCTAAGGAAGAGACAAGCGATGTCTTGGAATCCGCCGGGCAGACGCAAGCAAGAACGACCCGCAAGTTACCTGACAATCCTCGGTTCGTAATGAAGCAGCTCAACAGGACAAAAGTTTCAATGAGCTGGCGGATCTTGACAAAGAATTGAACAAGATTCAAAAGTTTTGTTAGCGTCCTATGCTTCACAGTGGAGCAATAGGAACTCATCATCAACTCACTTTAAGTTCAAACGCGAACGGAACAAGAAATAAAGATTTTTTGGAACCGATATTAGGAAGTCTTTGCCAATCATTACTCTTTCAGCAGCTACATTACTTCATTTTACGGTATGTATGTTAAAGTTACAAAGTATAAAATAAATAAGTAAATAATTAAATTGTGACATCATGCTTAAGGTCATGTACTCATTTCACTTTAAATCTTTAATGAATGTTTACATGATGTTGAGTTTTTATCAATTTAGACTTTGATAAGATAATTTTAACCTTAAATCAACATTTTTATCTTCAAAATCATCAGCAGTAAATCATCAGCTTTTCTGTGAGCATACAATTATTCCCTTAATATTGTATAACTGGTGACAGACACAGAGATTAAGTCGCAATAAGCATCATTCCTTTCCATTCCAAATTATTTTTATTCATATTTGAAGCCAGATACTGTGGGTCCAAGGCCAATATACAAAATTTACTCTCTGCCACTGGCTACTTTTTAAAAAGAGTCCAAATGCTACAAAGTAAATTTGACTTTTATAACTCTGTTTGAAGCTGTAAATAAATAAACAACAATTTTCATATTTCATTTCACTTGATATGATAAAAAATTTTGTTAAACCGAAAACATTGCTCGTTTGTGAACTGTTTTTGTTTCTTAAAAATCACTTGAAATTCACGTGATTGAAAGATTTTCAAAGTTCAAGGCTGTTTGAAGCAAAAACAAAATTTTTTAATGAGATAATGAAACATAACATAACAAAAATGACAAGCGGAATCAAAAATGTAAATAAAAAATATTTGTCAATCATTTAGTGAAATTCGTCCAATAAACATGTCTGAAAACTTTGAAATTTGTACACTTTTGAAAATTCCATTTGTTACTGTAAAATCAAAAGATGAAAAATGGAAAAAAATTTCTTCTTGTGTTTTAGTGAAACCTATGGCAGACGAACTAGAAAATATAAAACAATTCAAAGTTTTTCCCGATGACATTTTTCTTTGTGGATTTCAAAGAAGTGGCACAACTTTATTGCAAGAAATGATTTGGTTGATTGTCAATAATTTTGACTTTGTAGATGCCAAAAAAGAAATTCTTGATGCGAAATTTCCTGTGCTTGAGTAAGAAATTTTGTTTTTATTTTTGTGTTTTTCTGTAAATGGCGCTGACAAAAGTTCTGAAGAATTTTGTTAGATGGCGTTAAAAGTTGATCAAAGCGTCCTCTCAAGTTCAATAGCAGAATTACTTGCTAGTTCTGACTAGCAAACTTTACATAATTTTAACTAATTATAATGACCTAAATTTACAGAACAGTTCAAAGCAATCGAGAAATTTACGGTGAAAAAATTGAAATTGATTTGAATTCTCTGCAACGACCAAGAATGCTCAAAACTCATCTTCCAGTTCAATTTCTACCTGATGATGTTTGGAAAATTCAACCAAAAATGATTTTCATTTCAAGAGATCCACGTGATGTTGCAGTTTCTGTTTATCACTTTTGTAAAGATTTGCTTCATCTTGATGTAACACTTGAAGAAATTCTTCAATCATTTCTTAATGATGAAGTTGCTTTTGGACCTTATAGAGAGCACACTTTGGACTACTTGAACATTCCAGATTATGAAAATATTTTGTATTTGACTTATGAGTCAGTTACAGCAAATATTGATGAAGCAATTGAGAAAGTTGCAAAGTTTTTAGACAAAGAAATTTCTAAGGAAAATTTGAAGTTGTTGAAGGAACATTTGAAGATTGAAAATATGAAAAGTAAGAAAAAGAAAGTTTTAATTAACTTTTAGGTTTTGCATTTGTTTACTTGACTTGCAATTTGCATGCAAGTTTACTTATTCAAAAATTTCTCTAATTCATTTATATTTTATTTGATTTGGTTAAAATTCTTGTTAATTTAAATGAAAGAAATTTTCAAAGAATTAACCAAAGTAAATGAAATCTGAATGATTTAAAGACATTTTTGAGCAAGTCAACTTGCACAAAGATAGTCAAGTAAGCAAGTCAAGTGCAGAACTAAGGATTTTAAAATTGTGACTTTTTTCTTAATTTTTTAGAGAATGATTCTTGCAATAATAAACTATTTATGGAGCAAATGAATAAATTCACAGGAAAAAATCAAAAACTTGAAGGATTTATTAGAAAAGGAAAAATTGGGAGCTACAAAGAGGAAATGCCAGAAGAATTTAAGGAAAAATTTAAAGTTTGGATGAAAGAATTTGAAGAAATGAAAAGTTCTTTTGCCAAATGAATAAACTAAACAAGGAATAACAACTCTAATAATTTTGACAAAGTTTTTTTTTTGAGAATCAATGGCTACTCTACTGTAATTTTCAAGAATTTCTTCTCCATGAAATAAAACATAAAAATAAAATATTCATAAAATTAATAAAAAAAAAAAGCAGAGTTGTTTTTGCCGAATCGGCGAAATTTTGCCGATTTTCATGCCGTTTCGCTATAACTTTTTGTTGAAAAAATTTTCTATAAAAATTTCTTTTGTGTGTTTTTCTATCAACAAATAGCTTTAAAACAAGCCATCTATGATTTAATTTGGATGAGTCTGGGCATTACTATGAATTTTTAAAAAGTTCGCTATTTGTTTATAGAATAACACACAAAAGAAATTTTGATTGAAAATTTTTTCTACAAAAAGTTATAGCGAGTCGGCATGAAAATCGGCGAAATTTCGCCGATTCGGCAAAAACAACTCTGAAAAAAAGTCTTCTTCTGGAATTTGAATTTTAACGTCTAAAACAGTTAGAATTATTTTATTATTTCTTGTAATATTTTTCAGGGTTGGCACTACGGTGTCAAAACATAGCGCCGGATTTGCCGATGCCGGTACTACGGCAGATGCCAGAGCTTCGTTCACTGGAGTGCCAGTAGTGACGGCTACCGGCAGGAAATTTACGACAGTTGCAGACAGTGATGGCAGATCGTCGTGCTGACAATACCGGCAAAATGTTGGAATCCTAACACTGATCTTTTTTCAATTTTATTATTTAAGAAAATGTCAAATTGTTAATAACTAATGTTTAAACAAGGAAAACAACTTTATCAAAAAATTAACAAATTAAACAGGTTTCGGACTTGAACACAGATACTTATCTGTGCAAATACTTGTACAAGTTAAAGTCAACTTGACTTACAAAAAAATAGTCTTTAATTTGTTCAGTTTTAATAAAATCTTTGGTCAATTCTTTGATAAATTTAAGAATCATTGGCTTTTATATAAAGATTTAAAAGAAAGTTAAAATTTTAGCGTGTTTTTCTCAATATAAAAATTGTAGACTTTTAAAATCAAACGCGTTAAATTTCAAGAATTTTAAATTCAAATCTGAGCAGAAATAACTGTCAAATTATTCAATTGTCACGGCCTCCTTAGATATTTTTTGATACAAAAATTTCTGAGTTTCAATGTTTACTTTGTGTTATCAAGAATTGAATTCAACAAAGAGAGATAAAAAGTTTTTATAAAGGTCAACAACAAATTTATCTCCACAATCTTATCATACATTGACTCAAATTGTGAACAAAGCAACAAAATATTTTTATTTTAGTTCAGTTTTGAGTTTTGATAAGAAAACAACTTTTGTTAAAATGACAGAAAATTTTGATTTCTCTGAAATTATTGAAGAAAGTCCGAAAATTAGAACAAAATTTTCAATAATTTCAGTAAAATCAAAAGATCCAAAATGGAAAAATTTTCCTCCATGCATGGTGATGAAATTTTATGCTGAACAGCTGGAGGACATCAGAAATTTCAAAGTTTTTCCTGATGACATTTTTCTTTGTGGTTTTCATCGAAGTGGAACAACTTTATCGCAAGAAATGATTTGGTTAATTGCCAATGATTTTGATTTTGAAAAAGCTAAAAGTAAACTTCTTGATGAAAGATTTCCAATGCTTGAGTAAGAAATTTCGCTAAATGCGAACGAATTTCTAATAATTTATTTACAGTGCAGCAAAAATCGTTGACATTTTTTATGCTGGAAAACTTAAAATTGATTTCAACACAATGCAGCGACCAAGAACAATTAAAAATCATTTGCCAGTTCAATTTTTACCACAAGAAGTTTGGACTGTTCAGCCTAAAATAATTTTTATTTCAAGAGATCCACGTGATGTTGCAGTTTCTTTGTATTATTTTTATAAAAACTTGATGCATTCTGAAGCAACTTTTGAGGAAATTCTTCAGCTATTTTTGGATGATAAATTGGATTATTCGCCATATAGAGAGCACACTTTGGATTATTTGAACATTCCAGATTATGAAAATATTTTATATTTGACTTATGAGTCAGTTACAGCAAATATTGATGAAGCAATTGAGAAAGTTGCAAAGTTTTTAGGCAAAGAAATTTCTGAGGAAAATTTGAAGTTGTTGAAGGAACATTTGAAGATTGAAAATATGCGAGGTAAGTTTCGATAACTAATGAAAATTCAATTCAAAGTTTAGAGCATAATCAGAGCTAAATTAATTAAGATTTAAGTAAAATTCATTTTGTAGCTTTTTGGCTTCTTTCTATAGTAGATTTAGGCTAACTGGTCAAAGTTAGGATTTTTCAAAACTGTTTTTACTGTTATTTGAACACTCGGCCACAGTTTTTTTTAAAAGAACTTGTGTAATAGAAATGTTAATACGTTATTGTAAAGCTAGAACTCTATATTTGACGAACTGATTACAGTTGGTTGGATAAAACATAAAGTTTTTCCAAAATTTAAAAAAGTGCTCAGAAAACAGTAGAAAACGGTAACAGTTATTATTTGAGCACTGTTTTTTGAGCACTTTTTGAAATTTGGAAAAACTTTATGTTTTATCCAATCAACTGTAATCAGTTTGTCAAATATAGAGTTTTAGCTTTACAATAACATATTAACATTTCTATTACACAAGTTCTATAAAAAAAACTGTGGCCGAGTGTTCAAATAACAGTAAAAACAGTTTTGAAAAACCCTAGGTCAAAGCAGAGCCCGAAATCGTCGCATAACTTACTCAATGAGTAAGTAAATTTTGTTACTCAAGTAAATTTACTCATGATTTACTCACGAAATTTTACTTGAGTAAATTTACTCATGAGTTTACTTA